>CAOKYR010000071.1:0-29403 GCA_948473455.1 Teleiodes luculella | reverse complement strand
TTTCTGTAGTTCACTTTTATTAATTTACCCATTTGTTAAAAATTTACACTTTGATTAGATTTTATTATATACAGGGCGTCCCACGGCTATGCCACATGGAGGGAAAGTACCTTAAATATTGTAGGTAGAACATTTTACTGAAAGAAGACATTATTTTATTTCTAAAAACTATCAAAACTGCATTCATACATTTTTTTATAATTACATGGTTGAACCGGGAATCGAACCCGTTATACGAAAAAAAAAAGTATCCTGTAGTTTTATCATACCGATCAAAAGGCTTCATCATAAGGGTTATTTTTTGCTAAATAACATAGTGTCAGAAATAAAAGGAAGACTATGTATTTTAACATTTTTAGTACAAAAATCAATTTTATCAAATGTTCGAAATGACCCGTTGAATACAAATTACACTCTTTATTTCACTCCCTGTCGATTTTTTAACTTGTTGTGGTGAATATTTAGATTAATACGTCTAAGTTCTGTTTGTAGCTCGTGGACATTTTCTTACCGGTTCTTGTCAACTAAATTTTTTGACATAATCCCATTTTAAAAATCTAACGGGGCTAGATCTGGCGATCTCGGCCGGCCACATCAAATGTTAAAATTCATAGTCTTCCTTTTATTTCTGACACTATGTTATTTAGCAAAAAATAATCCTTATGATGAAGCCTTTCGATTGGTATGATAAAACTACAGGGTGATTTTTTTTTCTCGTGTAGCGGGTTCGATTCCCGGCTCAACCATGTAATTATTACAAAATGTATGAATGCAGTTTTGATAGTTTTTAGAAATAAAATAATGTCTTCTTTCAGTAAAATGTTCTACCTACAATATTTAAGGTACTTTCCCTCCATGTGGCATAGCCGTGGGACGCCCTGTATATTCAGAACTTTTGTTTGAGACTCCTCTAATCACAACTATTCCTTCCTTCTAAGTAAAATATACGCTTGGAAATTAAGGCGAGACTAGTTACGAGGGAAGATTTCCAGGAAGATGGAAACTTTGAGAATTTCGAGCGAATCTTATGAATAAACAATACGCACCAAGTACCGACTTCATTAGGGAACGGAGTCCTTAACTAGCCTCGACTTTATGAACACCTTTTATTGTTCGGAGTTCTTAATGACAAAGAAGTTTGCTTTAGGTATCTGTGTTTGTTTTTGTGTTATAATATCAATATTTATTTACACAATAACGGTATCAAAATAGGTTGAATAAGTGATTTCTGACTTGGTTCGGAACTGTGTAGTCTAAATAGAAATAGAAAGAAATATCGGCCACCCAAAAAGTAAATCGATTTCATGTCATAAATTAGAGAAACATGGATTTTCGTAGCTCAATAACTATCATACCACGATTTTTCCCTTCGATACTTTCCGTATTTTTAACCGACTTCAAAAAGGAGGAGGTTCTCAATTCGACGCATATGTTTTTTTTTTTTTTGTGTGTTTGTTATAAGATATCTCCGCCAATTGTGAACCGATTTTCAAAATTCTTTTTTTAATCGACCAGGTTTACTTGCAGGGTGGTCCCATAAAAATTTCGCTAAGATCGGATGATTAAATTTGAAGATATGAGGAAATAACTTCTCAATTGACGACGCCGTTATACCCGATCGGTAAATTATTTTGGCAATATCTCGGCTTCTTATCAATCGATTTCAATATTTTTTTGTTTTATAGATAGAAGTTGTACTCAAAATGGTTTCATATAAATTTGGATTATATCTGATGGCGGAGTAGAAGACTAAAACCATGAAGGAAGAAAAAATTTTACGCGCCCAGATGGAGTAGTAATCATGCCTATATTTTGTATCGAAACCAATGCGGCCGCTCAGAGGGGTGGGAGGGTAGGGGGAAGCGGTAGACGGGGTTTTTTTTAACTCTATCAGTCTCTATCACACATCTTTGAATACGGTACGTTAGAAAAAGATAGAGACATTCATGTTATGACATGCCCAACTAAAAACAAAATATCAATAAAGTACGACATTTATTTGTCTTTATTTGGCATCATTTGGCATGTAAAAAACAAGAAACTTAATGGTTACTGAATTTGAAAATAGTGATGTGATGTGGTATGTATGAAGCGTAACGTATATTTATCGATTATTTTCGTACATTTTATCACATGGCTACTGGACTTATTTATCGAACTTCTCATATACAATGGTGATAAACTTACTTCTTTGGGCATTTAGTATTTTGTCTTTTTGCTTTTCCATACATATATTAGGTATATCTTTTAGCCGGCACCCATAGTACGTTTTGATTCCTTCCTTCCTTCCAAAATTTTTTCTTCCTTCATGACTAAAACGAAAACTCTTCAATAAACAACAGCACACTCATTGCGTTGCTTTTGTTATAATTGAAATAACAAGAAATATCCAGTTTTGGTTCATATAATTCTGTAAACTAGTCATAGATTAAAGATTTGAAAACCCCAAGTGAAGATAACTTAAGAATTTTTCCGTGGACTAAACGGGCGAGCGTCGTCGGTGTCGTAGTGGTTTGGTCAGTTGTTCGCTATTCGGAAAACTTAGGTTAAAGTCCAATCAAGTATAGCAATGATTTAGAATTTAAAAATCAAACGTAAGACTGAAAAGGAAACATAGTGAGAAAATCTGCATTTAATTATGTACTAAACAAAACAAATTAAAGTTTTGTGAGTACCTAACTTGTCATGGTAAATTTCTACTAAAAAGGGTAAAATAAAAAGATAATTTAAAAAATATATAAAACCGCCTTCAAGGTCCTACTAACCTACACTAAAAAGTTACAAATAAAATATAAATCTAGCTGAAAGCATAGCAATTTAATATGGCTATTAATATTCCTTATTTACATAAATTGTAACATCATATAAACATGTGTCGATATTGTTATACACTTTATCTTGGAGTCGGTGCCAGCCAATCACCATCATTTCGACCAAAAGACTTCTACTGCTAGCAGTCATTTATAGTGGGCTCAGTACCAGTACCAGTATTCAACGATCTGAACTTTTGAGATCAGATGTGGTTCCGATCAAATTGCTAGCCTCAACTGGCACCGACTCCAAGGTGAAGTGTATAACAATATCTACACATGTTTATATGATGTTACAATTTATGTAAATAAGGAATATTAATAGCCATATTAAATTGCTATGCTTTCAGCTAGATTTATATTTTATTTGTAACTTTTTAGTGTAGGTTAGTAGGACCTTGAAGGCGGTTTTATATATTTTTTAAATTATCTTTTTATTAGAATTAATATTTTAGTGTAATTTGTTTATTTAATTTGTATAATGTTTGAGTAGAATAAAGTTAATCGTTCGATCTTTCGACTATTTCTTCTTGTAAACTTGTAAGTATAAGTATAAAAGCCAGTCTAGTCGTTTCCATAGTTTTCCTTTAATTTTATTTATATACGTATTAAAAGCAGAAGGGAAGGCATTCGCCCAGCAGTGGGACGCTATAGGCTGGATTAAATTAGAAGATGTGTTCCACTATGCTGGATTTTTGCAATGACAGTCGATTTTTTTAAGTACCAATAGCAGAAGGGGGCGTTAGGTACCATATCTCTAATACAGCTGAAACCAGCCGACGGTTCTTCATCAGACACTTCAGGCCTTTGATTTTTGACATCAAATGAAGCGGCCCACCAAGTTGAATATTTTTTGTAAAGGCGGTATGTCTCGATCTCTAATAGTTTGGTTGGGCTCTTGTGTTTTCTAATCAGGGTCACCAGGTACTCCAGATCTTCGATTATCCTAGTTTTTATAGTTTTCCCTTTATGTAGCCATTAAACCCTAACTCTGTACCAAATTTCAGGTCGCTGAGTTTATGGGAAGTACTAGTTCTATTTTGATGATCATGAGTGAGTGTCGAAAATGCGAAACTTTGCTTTCGCTTAACTTCGGAACTAAATGACCTACAGACTTGAAATTTCGGATTTTTAGTTTGTGATCATAGCTTAATGGATGACGAAAATTTCTGCGTTCTTGTCTTATCCAGAGGTTCTCAAATAGGGGCCTGAAAATGCGGCGAAATGGTTCCAGTAAAGATGGTACGGCAGTGTTGCTTCGCGCTCGACTTGGCGGGGGCACTCCCGTGCCTCCAGATCTCACCAAAAACATTCTGTAAAAAACTAGCCAACTCTCGATGGAGCTGCTTGTTTATCTCTAAAAAGTAATGAAATCTAGACAAAGTCGTACCAAGTCTAAGGTTCATTACTGCGATTTCTTTATTATTATAGTTAATGTTGTGTGACTGGGCCGTTGATTAGCGGTTCTGGCGACAGATTGGTGCAATGGAATCATGGAGCACCTGGTTTATAAAACTCCTTGTGTACCCTTCAACACTTCAACAGCCAAGACCTTGTGTACCCTTCAACAGCCAAGTAACACAACATTAACTATAATAATAAAGAAATCGCAGTAATGAACCTTAGACTTGGTACGACTTTGTCTAGATTTCATTACTTTTTAGAGATAAACAAGCAGCTCCATCGAGAGTTGGCTAGTTTTTTACAGAATGTTTTTGGTGAGATTTCACTTCTTTTTGTAGAAACGTGGGTATATTGATTTATTTTATTAGATTTTCTTATTTCACATAGTTTTTTTTCTTTTTAGAAGTTGTTTTTTTATTATTACAAATCTTTCTTTTCATAAGCGCGTTTTAAAATACAGTCAGCGCCATCTAACGACGTGTGCGGGTATCACCTCCACTCCTCCATCATATTTTTAACCGACTTCAAAAAGGAGGAGGTTCTCAATTCGACGCGTATGTTTTTTTTTTTGTGTGTTTGTTATAAGATATCTCCGCCAATTGTGAACCGATTTTCAAAATTATTTTTTTAATCGACCAGGTTTACTTGCAGGGTGGTCCCATAAAAATTTCGCTAAGATCGGATGATTAAATTTGAAGATATGAGGAAATAACTTCTCAATTGACGACGCCGTTATACCCGATCGGTAAATTATTTTGGCAATATCTCGGCTTCTTATCAATCGATTTCAATATTTTTTTGTTTTATAGATAGAAGTTGTACTCAAAATGGTTTCATATAAATTTGGATTATATCTGATGGCGGAGTAGAAGACTAAAACCATGAAGGAAGAAAAATTTTTACGCGCCCAGATGGAGTAGTAATCATGCCTATATTTTGTATCGAAACCACATCGAAACCAATGCGGCCGCTCAGAGGGGTGGGAGGGTAGGTGGAAGCGGTAGACGGGGTTTTTTTTAACTCTATCAGTCTCTATCACACATCTTTGAATACGGTACGTTAGAAAAAGATAGAGACATTCATGTTATGACATGCCCAACTAAAAACAAAATATCAATAAAGTACGACATTTATTTGTCTTTATTTGGCATCATTTGGCATGTAAAAAACAAGAAACTTAATGGTTACTGAATTTGAAAATAGTGATGTGATGTGGTATGTATGAAGCGTAACGTATATTTATCGATTATTTTCGTACATTTTATCACATGGCTACTGGACTTATTTATCGAACTTCTCATATACAATGGTGATAAACTTACTTCTTTGGGCATTTAGTATTTTGTCTTTTTGCTTTTCCATACATATATTAGGTATATCTTTTAGCCGGCACCCATAGTACGTTTTGATTCCTTCCTTCCTTCCAAAATTTTTTCTTCCTTCATGACTAAAACGAAAACTCTTCAATAAACAACAGCACACTCATTGCGTTGCTTTTGTTATAATTGAAATAACAAGAAATATCCAGTATGGCTACTGGACTTATTTATCGAACTTCTCATATACAATGGTGATAAACTTACTTCTTTGGGCATTTAGTATTTTGTCTTTTTGCTTTTCCATACATATATTAGGTATATCTTTTAGCCGGCACCCATAGTACGTTTTGATTCCTTCCTTCCTTCCAAAATTTTTTCTTCCTTCATGACTAAAACGAAAACTCTTCAATAAACAACAGCACACTCATTGCGTTGCTTTTGTTATAATTGAAATAACAAGAAATATCCAGTTTTGGTTCATATAATTCTGTAAACTAGTCATAGATTAAAGATTTGAAAACCCCAAGTGAAGATAACTTAAGAATTTTTCCGTGGACTAAACGGGCGAGCGTCGTCGGTGTCGTAGTGGTTTGGTCAGTTGTTCGCTATTCGGAAAACTTAGGTTAAAGTCCAATCAAGTATAGCAATGATTTAGAATTTAAAAATCAAACGTAAGACTGAAAAGGAAACATAGTGAGAAAATCTGCATTTAATTATGTACTAAACAAAACAAATTAAAGTTTTGTGAGTACCTAACTTGTCATGGTAAATTTCTACTAAAAAGGGTAAAATAAAAAGATAATTTAAAAAATATATAAAACCGCCTTCAAGGTCCTACTAACCTACACTAAAAAGTTACAAATAAAATATAAATCTAGCTGAAAGCATAGCAATTTAATGAATCGGCAACTAAATCACGAAACATTGAACACGAATAATTGTATCCCGAAATAACGCCACCACGAATTTAATTAACTCGAAATAATCTTACTCGAATAAAAAAACCACGAAAGTGCACAACACGAATATCAGGCGTAAAGAGTGATAGGTAGCTTGTAATGTTTAACAAAGTGTTGGAGCGACCTATTTATAATAATAACTAGTACCCGCCCTACGCTCGCGTTGGTTTTCGACTTTTCCCGTGGGAATAAGGTATTTTACCGTGGTATAACGAAACCTTAATCCATCCCCAAGATCCATTCTATATCTGTACCTAGTATAATCAAAATTTTTAATCAAAGTTTTTCCCGTGGGAATGAGGTATTTTCCCACAGTATAAGGTAGCCTTTAATCTCTCCCTAAAGTCTATTATATCTCTGTACCAAGTTTCGCGTTTAATAAGGTATTTTCCCGCGGTAAAAGGTAGTCTATATTCTACTCTAAGGTCAAATCTATCTCTGTACCAATCTTCATCAAAACTTTTCAACTATACTACTATTTTTCCCGTGGGAAAAATGATTTTCCCCTGGTAAAAGGTGACCTTTATTCATCCTCAGGGTCTATTCTATCTCTGTATCAAGTTTCGTCAAAAAATTCCACTCGCGCTGCCATTTTTCCCGTGGGAATGAGGAGTTTTCCCGCTGTAAAAGGTAGCTTATATCCATCTCCAAGGTCTATTCTATCATAACTCAAGGTCAGATTGGTGATACCTAGTTTCATCAAGTTTCCGCCCCTCGGCTCCACCCGCGCTTACAGTTATTCCCGTGGGAATCAGGTATTTTCCTCAATATCTATTCTATCTCCATACCAAGTTCAAAATCAGTTCAGTAGTTTTGGCGTGAAAGCGTAATAGACAGACAGAGTTACTTTCGCATTTATAATATTATAATAGGGAAAGTAGGGATATGCTAGGAATCCGCCTCTAAAAACGTTAAATAATTAATCTATGTACGTACAGTACATACACATACGGACTACCCCTTTTGACATAGAAATAGAGAAAACATAGCCTTCTCGGTATTTAATGTTTCGTGGTTTCTTTATTCGAGTAAGATATTTTCGTGTAAAATTGATTCGTGGTGGCGTTATTTCGCGATGTAGTTATTCGTGTTTAACATTTCGTGATTGGGTTGCCTACTCCAATTTAATATGGCTATTAATATTCCTTATTTACATAAATTGTAACATCATATAAACATGTGTAGATATTGTTATACACTTTATCTTGGAGTCGGTGCCAGCCAATCACCATCATTTCGACCAAAAGACTTCTACTGCTAGCAGTCATTTATAGTGGGCTCAGTACCAGTACCAGTATTCAACGATCTGAACTTTTGAGATCAGATGTGGTTCCGATCAAATTGCTAGCCTCAACTGGCACCGACTCCAAGGTGAAGTGTATAACAATATCTACACATGTTTATATGATGTTACAATTTATGTAAATAAGGAATATTAATAGCCATATTAAATTGCTATGCTTTCAGCTAGATTTATATTTTATTTGTAACTTTTTAGTGTAGGTTAGTAGGACCTTGAAGGCGGTTTTATATATTTTTTAAATTATCTTTTTATTAGAATTAATATTTTAGTGTAATTTGTTTATTTAATTTGTATAATGTTTGAGTAGAATAAAGTTAATCGTTCGATCTTTCGACTATTTCTTCTTGTAAACTTGTAAGTATAAGTATAAAAGCCAGTCTAGTCGTTTCCATAGTTTTCCTTTAATTTTATTTATATACGTATTAAAAGCAGAAGGGAAGGCATTCGCCCAGCAGTGGGACGCTATAGGCTGGATTAAATTAGAAGATGTGTTCCACTATGCTGGATTTTTGCAATGACAGTCGATTTTTTTAAGTACCAATAGCAGAAGGGGGCGTTAGGTACCATATCTCTAATACAGCTGAAACCAGCCGACGGTTCTTCATCAGACACTTCAGGCCTTTGATTTTTGACATCAAATGAAGCGGCCCACCAAGTTGAATATTTTTTGTAAAGGCGGTATGTCTCGATCTCTAATAGTTTGGTTGGGCTCTTGTGTTTTCTAATCAGGGTCACCAGGTACTCCAGATCTTCGATTATCCTAGTTTTTATAGTTTTCCCTTTATGTAGCCATTAAACCCTAACTCTGTACCAAATTTCAGGTCGCTGAGTTTATGGGAAGTACTAGTTCTATTTTGATGATCATGAGTGAGTGTCGAAAATGCGAAACTTTGCTTTCGCTTAACTTCGGAACTAAATGACCTACAGACTTGAAATTTCGGATTTTTAGTTTGTGATCATAGCTTAATGGATGACGAAAATTTCTGCGTTCTTGTCTTATCCAGAGGTTCTCAAATAGGGGCCTGAAAATGCGGCGAAATGGTTCCAGTAAAGATGGTACGGCAGTGTTGCTTCGCGCTCGACTTGGCGGGGGCACTCCCGTGCCCCCAGATTTGAACAATACTCGTACTTATGTCCATGACTCCACATGTATGACTTGTGACCTTATTTGATTTTTGTGATTGTCTTAGTGGGTAATATTTTGCCTTGTTTGATTTGTAACGTTTTATAAATAAATTATCGCCTTACCTTTCATCTAAATAATATTATGTTTTACTACAAATACTAACAACTTCAATAATAAAAAAAAACTGCACTCACGTTGTGTAGACATGGGGTCAAGTAGCAAAAGTTTGACCCCGGCGAAGAGCGCAGCGTAGTATAACGAGACGAGTTGTTCGTGGTTGTTCATTGCGCATACGAGCACGCGGCCGGTGAGTCCCCTCGCCTGCAGCGCACGCGCAAGGCAGACGGACCGGCGCAGGATGGCGCCGGCCGTAAATGATCTACCAGTCGCGCCATTTATCTAACAACACATGAATGACCACGTGAGTTTGATGTTATCGGCTACATGTGTCATCTTCGAGTGCACAAGAAGCATTTTAGAAGCTGCTTTTATATATGGCTAAAAACTCTTTTCAGTATAATCATTAAAAGGGAATCTTATGTTATTATAACTAATGTATTACAAATTATAAAGGCACTGTAAAAGTTCTATAGAAGGTGAATAATCCTGTACCAGTAAACGATATCGGCAAAGCCAAAAAGAAGTGTATTATCTATCTACGGATGTAGTCGATCCGTCAGAATCCTTATGAAGCTCAACAATTCTAATACCAGGGTATGTGCGGTCCTTTTTTGCGGTCTTTAGATTTCCATTCAAAGAAGAAGACAGCTTATAAACTGGGCCAAGTCCTCTTCGGCGATAAATGTTGCCATAATCCACATATCTCATTCCTCAACCGGCTGAATTAGCATTGTAACGGGACAAGCGCTACTTTTGCTTTTGGAACATTAAATACCCAGAATGCGTTATTGTGGTTCAACGATGAGCATCCCAGTAAACACAACTACTTACCATAAAAATATCATGTTGATCCTCCTTCATGCAGTGGTAGATAAGTTCATTGAGCGGGACCTCCCGGTGACCTCTCCCGCTGGCGATGGCATCTAGGCGAGAGTCCAGGAACCTTTGAGCCAAGGTTGGCGAGCCTCTTTGCACGGCATACGACACTGTAATTCAAAGCAATGAATAATCTGCATGTAGCTAAGGAGCAGGAATAATTTTAAAGAAATAAGTCATGTGTAATGGATCTACTTGTTTAGACAACGAAAGAAACGGAATAGCTTGCTTAGATTAGCGCCAATTTATACGTTGACAACATTACAATTTAGCGTTAATCTCTGTTTGTAACTAGTTTTGTGAACTTTATGACACGATTATTATTATAATGCTTTGACTGACTGTCATTTCTTACAAATACAATACATTTCATGATTTCTACTGTGAATACGCGTACTTATTAATTAAATCATCATCAATCAAAGTACAGTTATGTATAACAATTAAAAAGTATGATTACTTACAAATTGTCAATTACAAGATCAGTGAACTATTGTTATTTTTTATTTACATTCTTGTTATCACGTGTTAGGGTTAAGAACCACAATTAGTATTATATAACCACTTTCTTATCAACAAGATATAATGCGTATACTTCGCAAAATTTTAAAAGGCTTTATCATTTATTTGCTAGGTACTATATTGTGTGCAATAAAATAAAATAAAAACTTACTTTGTAATTATTTTATCGAAAAATATTTAATTGCAGACACTATTATTATTATGTCGAGTAGTCAACGTTACGTAGGTTCCGGGTTCGAACGTTGCAGGCTGAATCACCTGATTGCCCGAAAAGAAAGAAGATTCCGTGCTTCAGAAGGCACGTAAAGCCGTTGGTCCCGGCTACTATCTGCGGATGTAGTCGTTATAGCAACCATGTCGGAAGCTTAAGGCGGCTTAACTATTCCGACACCAGGGTTTGTGAGGTAGGCTAAGCTCGAAATCCATACGAGAATAAAGATTATCCTAAAAAATATATTATTTATATAAACGACACGATAAAAAGATACCCCGGGATTAATTTTATTCCGTTTTGTTGAACACAAATATTATTAAAAAATCAAGTCATGCAGTTGCTGTCAAACGTAAGAAGCCCAAAAAATTTCGTTCCAATCAACAGCCTCATAATATTATGTACCATATACCAACTACTATTAAAATGAACAAACTCTCAATCTAAAACAAAATAATTGTCCTCACTCACTTTTAAACAAGTGCTCTTAGCACCAACACTAACGCACAACTAGATACAGTTGCAGAACGTACGCGTCACAGATCAAAAGAGCAAGTGTTATCATGATAACTTATCATGTTAGCGACTTGTCAATATAAAGATACTCGTTTTCAATGCGCTCTAACGTAGATGTTCCAATTTCAGTTTACAGTTAAAAATATGTTCTATATTTAGCTAGATCAAACGCGAGTGACACCTTTCCATTTTACGAAATAAGCGCGTTTACTGAACCGGACATATCCATTCAGACTGATATAGCAGTAGAGCTATTTCTGAAAATAGGCGAAAATTTACTATGCCAGCTCTGAAACTGCTGGACATAAAATTAAAGAAAAAAACATGTGCTTGAAAATTGATTAGATTTGTTTTTACAATACATTGAATGAACCCCAGTATAGTAGAGACAGTACTTTTATTTTTTCAGTGAAACAGTCTGTGGAACATACGATGAAGAGACGAGAGATACGATAAAAGTACCACTAGCTCTAAAATCGATAGTAACCACGATATTGAAGTTTCATGTGAGCGATGATACCTGCGGGATTTAGTACTGGATAGATCTATATGAGCGGATAAACTTTAGTAATCAAATGCAGGTTAGTCCAGGCTTCAACGAGTACAATTTTGTGTTCATTATGTTACCAATTAAAGTCTCAAAAGTTAACTCCATTTTGGTACGCAATGTACTTCAAATTATAGGTATTCAAAAATTCAAAATTCAAAATTCAAAAAGTTTTTATTCGATGTAAGATTTTATAAATCACTTTTGGACGTCGTCGTCGAGGCGAGTTCACAATTTGGCTGTCTTCTGTGGAATGTACTTACCATTGCATGTACCTGTAATATACAAAAGAAAATGTTCCATTTTTTTTTGTATTGTTGTGTTTGTGGTTTACACTCGTGTCAGTGGCCAAGACCCAGTTCGGGTCGGTGAGCCACGCATAGTAAGTTGTGTCGTCGTATAGTATTTATGTAATTAAACCATTAACATTATATACTTCTTTGCTGTTATTACTCGTATTCTCTGAGTTACTTAAATGAGATTCTAGGACAGATAAAAATTAACGTCGTTATAATTATACTACGGCACTTTTTTGTATTTACAATATGAATTTATTTCAACACTAGCTGTCCGTCTATGGCTACGCCAAACAGGAAGGTACCATGCAAAATTTCATTTAAATCGGTCCAACGGTTCCAGATAGTAGCGTGTACAAACAGACAGACAGACGGATATTTTTTTTAAACTTGTATTTTTGTGTTCAGGTACACTCCCTTTATCACCTAAAATCAGTTTTTTGAAAAACAAATCAATGTACAGACACGCCGATTCTTCAGTTTTATTATAAATAATACATAGTTTAAAAAACTAAAAAACACGCTTCCTGTCCGTCATATTGGATTAAGTCACATGACTTTTTTTTTCGTATTCCTGACAGCAAACCCTTTCATTTGATACCCATATCATAGGGGTGGATTTCAAACAGCCAGTTCGCCATCTTAGGGAAGCCGTCATATTGGATTTGTAATGACGTTTCTTAGCTCATGTATTGTCATCAAAACTCAGAGCGTGTGCAAAATTTCATCCTAATCGAAGACCGGGAAGTGGGTCAAATTAAGATTCCAAGATTTTTTACATACATATAATGGGAAGGCCGCCATATTGGACTTGTAAGTAATGACGTTTCTTAGCAAGTCATGTATTGTCATCAAAACTCTGAGCGTGTGCAAAATTTCATCCTAATCGAAGACCGGGAAGTGGGTCAAATTAAGATTTCAAGATTTTTTACATACATATAATGGGGAGGTCGCCATATTGGATTTGTAATGTCGTTTCTTAGCTAGTCATGTATTGTCATCAGAACTCAAAGCGTGTGCAAAATTTCATCCTAATCGAAGACCGGGAAGTGGGTCAAATTAAGATTCCAAGATTTTCTTACATACATAGTTACTTACAAGTGAAGCTAATATAAAGCGTGTAAAATAGAAGAAGAACATAGATTAGTTAAGTTCATAACCGAATATAAAATTATTTTCCAAGAATACAACATTATTCTTTGAGTTATATTGATTCAAACTGGTGGATTAGAAAGAGAGATCCGACCTGTAAGATGACAACACTTCACATGTCCGCCAATATTTTCATACAAAAAGTAGTTGCAAAGAGAGACAGATAGATTAACGTATGAATTGTATATCTCAGTATACGTATAGTTATTTCAGAGAAAATAGATTTCACTGAGGAATAATATTTTCTGAAGTTTTAAATTTTAAATAACTCTAACTTCAGTTCAAAGCATTGTTACTGAAGAAATAACAATGTCTTTAGTAAAACTTTGTGTCGAAGAAAACCACTTTCTGTTTGTAAAACTTGAGTATTTGGAATAAGCTAGGTATACATAATAATATACACCAGGGTTATTTTAAAACTTTTCGGTAAAAACTAACACTTATTATCGATTTAAATACTTCGCATTTGTAATCACTACATATCCTCCGTCCCTATGTCCCTATGTCCCTATGTCCCTATGTCCCTATGTCCCTTTGTACGCTTAAATCTTTAAAACTACGCAACGGATTTTGATGCGGTTTTTTTTAATAGATAGAGTGATTCAAGAGGAAGGTTTATATGTATAATACATGCATAATATACTGAAGGATAACCCACAATAACCATTTTCCCGTGCGGAGCCGGGGCGGGTCGCTAGTAATTATAATAAAATTTTAATGTTATATGGAGTAGTTATAATTTTTTGTGTAATTTTATTTTAAAAACAGCTGTATTCTAATGGATTAAAAGTTTATTTTCCAGTTGTTTTTTAGTTTGTTTTTTTCGTTTAGTTGACGTCTAGTGACATATTGGACCCGATTCTACATATTACGCTTTAACTTAAATTTAAAAACCGTATAGGTGAATGTCAACTTAAATTTAGAGACGTTAAACATCGATTTTACGCGATTTAGCAGGCATGCAAAAACATCCCGACTAAAATTAAGCTGAATTAGACAGCCGCGCTACTTATTTTAAATATCATTCATTCAAAATTAATTTCATTCATTTCCCATCCTTTTCGATTCCCATATGAATGAAAGAGACTAACAATTTAAATTTAGAGATTTTAGCAGCCACGCCGGAATTGAGCATATTATCTTAGTTGTCCAATAGCCTGCCACCCGATCCGCTCTTTTTTTGGGTTTTATGAGCTCCCAATTCAGGCGCCGAGTTAATGGATTTGAATTAAATTTAATGGATTTGAATTAAATTCATTTTAGATCACTATGTTTCTAAATAAAAATTCTACTAGCGAAAATGGTCTTTTTTAGAGTAGTTTATTAATGGAAAGATAGCTGTTCGCCTCGTGGCTCCGCCCGCTCTCAAGGGTATCAAAAATAGATAACCTTTTCTTTTCAGCCCTACTGAATCTATATTATCATCGTTCACTGGCACTCCGTTCATCTCGCCTCGCTATCGCTCCGCTCGTTTCACTACGCTTAGTGAACAATGATTCGAAAACAGTTTTAGAACACCCAATACTCCGTTATGAACGGAACGGGTGTAGAAAGTGATCAGTGTAAACGAGTCGTGTTGAATACTCACCAGAAGTTTTCTAAAACTCTCTCCCACACACACACACACACACATACACATTACGTTATTTTTAGTATATTATGTAGTGTAGCTTGAAAATCGACTCACTCTGTTAAGGTCTACTTTATTGATTTGACATTCTATTCAATCATGAAATTTGTAAAACAGAATGACACGTTAGAGCTTGATGCCATATGTTCAGTAGAAAAAAAAAATGTTTCGCGACATGGAAAATTATTACCTAATACAATACGATGTGTAATTTGTGGTCCTTCTAACTGTGGAAAAACTAATTTGATCATAGGACTTTTGTTACATGAAAATGGGTTAAGATACAATAATCTATACGTATATTCTAAGTCTTTGTATCAACCAAAATACATTTTCTTAGAAAAGGTGATTGATATGGTGCCAGGAGTTTCATTCAACAAATATCTTGAAAATGATGAAGTCATATCATCTAGTGAAGCTAAACCAAACTCCATAATAATATTTGACGATGTTGCATGTGAAAATCAAAATAATATTCGCGATTTTTTTGCGATGGGAAGACATAAAAATATAGATTGCTTTTATTTAAATCAAACTTACTCTAAGATTCCTAAGCAACTAATAAGAGATAATTCAAACTTAATAATTTTATTCAAACAGGATGATATCAATCTGAAACATGTTTATGATGAGCATGCCTGTTCTGATATGTCTTGGTCTCAGTTTAGAAATATGTGTTTTGAAGTGTGGAGAGATCCATTCAGTTACGTAGTAATTAATAAAGACTGTAAAAAAAATAATGGTTGTTATAGAAAGAACTTTGATACTTATATTGTTTTTGATCAATGAATTATTTATATGAAGCGATGCATTGTTATAATCGTCAGTAATATATTAACAACGAAGTAGGTCAGATGACAATAAAAAAATGGAAAAAGAAATAAAAAAACAGATAATAAAATCAGCAACAAATATTAAAAAGAAAGTAAAACTTATGAAAGACATGAAAAATAACAGTAATGAGGTATTAGAATCTATATTTAAACCCATAACAGAACCTTTAAAAAGAATAAATGAGCAGAGCATAGAAACTAAATTAACCAATGAAACTAAGACACCAAAAAGCAGTAACTTTTCTGTTAATGCTGATGATGATGATATGTCCAGTGAGGATTATGAAATTGAGGATGATTCAGAGGATGAAACTACTATGGTTAGCACGCCTACGAATCAAAATGACTCAAGTATGGCTTCTTTTAAATCTCTTGATTCTGAATCAAGTCCATCGAGAAAGACATTATCGTGGTCTCTATCTTCTGATGTTATACATCACATAACTTTCGGACTTCGTTCAGAGCGAGGAAAGCTTATGATAGGCAATGTAAGAGTATATGATGGAGATGATCATATTGACATTGGTGGGAAATCTTACAAGAAAACCCCAGGAATAATGGAACTGTTGACTCGAAATGCACCGGATTTAAAATTGATAACTGAAAGTGATAAACAAAATTATAAACAAATATTAATGGACACAAATGCTCACCGAAGAGATTTTGATCCAAAAAAACCTATTAAGAGTAATAAAGGTATAAAATATAACTTTATTGTTAAACCATTATTCAAATTTTCTAAATGCCCTACAACTAGTACTGAAAGTTTAGCACAAGGAACAGGTCTACCAAAGCTAAAGAAAGTTCTAGAAAATACAGACTTCATATATTGGGATGATCCGAACGAATTAGTAGAGAGATTAAAACTATTGATCGCTTCAAGAGATGCCGGCAACACCGGTCTCGATAATGAGATAATATCTATCATTGAAGAGTTACGGGAAGCAAAAATTATTAAGTAAATAAATATAATAACGAATAGAATGCACTTTAGTTGATATTCAAATTTCATAAAGGAAACAACTACTTACACAGAACTTATGAAAAATGAACGTTGATAAATTTGGTCACCATGTGCATAAACGTTTACGTTTACCAGATTATTTAGACATATATAACGAAGCATTATTAAAATCGGACACAGGACATTATGATTTGAAACAAAACAGACTGCTTGGCTTACAGACGCCAGTATATGACGACGAAGCGGTAAATAAACAATATTTACATCAAACTTTAAAAGAATTTTGTGTTAAAAAGGAACTAGATATATTTGTAAAAAATATAGTTGACTCATCTTTACAACAATTCAAACAAAAACTTGATATAGTTACTGCTGCAAATTACTACACAAAACCTGAAATTAATCAATTGTTCAAGATTCGTGTTAACTTATCTAAAAATGAGTAATAAGCTTTGTCTAGTTAACGAACTTCATAAGCCAGCCAGAAAAAATTTTAAACGACGGTTAACGATTGTTAAAGGAATTGATGATCTCTGGCAAGCTGACCTTATCGATATGCAAAAATATTCTGAAGAGAATAATAATTTTAAGTATATACTTGTAGTAATTGATACTTTTTCCAAATTTATATGGACAGTACCAGTGAAAGCGAAAACAAAGGAAGAAACAGTTAAAGCCATGAAACAAATTTTAACAGAGTCTGGTCGTTGTCCTAAAAACTTACAAACGGATTTGGGAAAGGAATTTTATAATACTCTGTTTCTTAATTTAATGAAACAATGCAAGATCAATCATTATTCGACATTTAGTACAAAAAAAGCAGCTATTGTAGAAAGAGTAATAAGAACACTAAAGACAAAACTTTACAAACATTTTAGTTTGCATGGTAAATATCAATGGGTGGGAAAGCATCTAAAATCTATTGTGTGGGGCTATAATAACAGTATTCACCGCACTACAAAATATAAACCTTTTGATGTAAATATTAATAATGAACAAATTGTAAAACAAAACATTTATAAATCAAAGATAAATAATAGTAAAACATCAGGTAATAAATACAAATTTGGTGATAAAGTACGCATCAGCAAGTACAAAACTGAATTTGCTAAGGGTTATACGCCTAATTGGTCAACAGAAATATTTAAAATAATAAAAGTTAATAAAACCAGACCTGTTACATACCTAATTGAAGATATGCATAAAGAAAAAATTCTTGGGTCATTTTACGAACATGAGTTACAGAAAACGAAATATCCTGATATTTATCTTGTAGAAAAAGTTATTAAAAGGAAAAATGACAAGATATTTGTAAAGTGGTTAGGACTTGCTGAGAAGGAAAATAGTTGGGTTGATATAAAAAATCTGGTTCAATGAAGTATAAATTGAGATGTCCTTTATTAATTAATCATTAAACTGCTATCAATGAGTGGAGCAGGTCTTCTTAATAACCTTATAAATAATTTACCAATCGAGTTACATTTACCTGGTTATCAGTTTTGTGGGCCAGGAACTAAATTACGGAAACGTTTGTTAAGAGGTGACAGGGGTATTAATAAATTAGACACAGCTTGTATGTACCACGATATTGCATACACTAATAACGATATAAACGTACGCCATAAAGCAGATTTGGATTTAATCAATATGGCAAACAAGAGACTTCGAGCTAAAGATGCAGGGAAAAGAGAAAAAATTGATTCTTGGTTAATAAAAAATATAATGAAAGCAAAATTAAAAGCTGGATCAGGTGTTCGTACTTTTAAGAGCATTATTAGTAAAATTCGATCGGAGCTAAAAAACTTTAAATGTAAAGATAAAAATAAAGCTATTCAAATCGCCTTTGCTGCAGCAAAGAAGATATTCAAGAAAAATAAGAATGTCAAATTACCACGCATCATTTCGATTCCAAAAACTGGTGGCATATTACCCTTAATTCCTATATTTGCTGGGTTGTCAGCATTAGGATCATTAGCTGGAGGAGCTGCAGGAATTGCAAAAGCAGTAAATGATTCTAAAACTGCACAAAAAAATCTTATTGAATCTGAACGACACAATGGATCTCTCCACACTTCAAAACACATATTTCTAAACTGAGACCAAGACATATCAGAACAGGCATGCTCATCATAAACATGTTTCAGATTGATATCATCCTGTTTGAATAAAATTATTAAGTTTGAATTATCTCTTATTAGTTGCTTAGGAATCTTAGAGTAAGTTTGATTTAAATAAAAGCAATCTATATTTTTATGTCTTCCCATCGCAAAAAAATCGCGAATATTATTTTGATTTTCACATGCAACATCGTCAAATATTATTATGGAGTTTGGTTTAGCTTCACTAGATGATATGACTTCATCATTTTCAAGATATTTGTTGAATGAAACTCCTGGCACCATATCAATCACCTTTTCTAAGAAAATGTATTTTGGTTGATACAAAGACTTAGAATATACGTATAGATTATTGTATCTTAACCCATTTTCATGTAACAAAAGTCCTATGATCAAATTAGTTTTTCCACAGTTAGAAGGACCACAAATTACACATCGTATTGTATTAGGTAATAATTTTCCATGTCGCGAAACATTTTTTTTTTCTACTGAACATATGGCATCAAGCTCTAACGTGTCATTCTGTTTTACAAATTTCATGATTGAATAGAATGTCAAATCAATAAAGTAGACCTTAACAGAGTGAGTCGATTTTCAAGCTACACTACATAATATACTAAAAATAACGTAATGTGTATGTGTGTGTGTGTGTGTGTGGGAGAGAGTTTTAGAAAACTTCTGGTGAGTATTCAACACGACTCGTTTACACTGATCACTTTCTACACCCGTTCCGTTCATAACGGAGTATTGGGTGTTCTAAAACTGTTTTCGAATCATTGTTCACTAAGCGTAGTGAAACGAGCGGAGCGATAGCGAGGCGAGATGAACGGAGTGCCAGTGAACGATGATCCGAAAACTGTTTTAGAATGCCCAATACTCCCCTACTTATAAGGAACATGGGAAATGATTGTAATGAAACGGTGTCGGTCGAAATTGAACGAAAGAAAATCTCCCTCACACAGCACGTACGTATATACAAATAATGTACGACCCAATAATTCATGCACAGAACCGAACTACTGATTTCCACGACATCCTAATAGTAACGATACTAGTGTAACTAGTATTATATTATCTGTGGTAACGGTTACCTATTGTATTTCAGATATTTTTTGTTCCGAATATTTTTATTCCGCTAACATTTTGACATTTATCGGTTGAAATTTTATTTATTATCCTAAATAACATTTTCTATTGTATGTTTCCGCATTCTCATTGACCTTTTTACTTGTCCACCGATGTTTCAAAATTCTGCTAAACTATTTACCAGTATACCGAAAATCCATGACAACATTAACAATTTTTTACATGTGCGACAGCTCAATTGAACCATTATATTGCAAGGTCAAATTTCATTTCTCCATTTTACGTTCTGTATTCCATCAAGCATGTATGCAAGCAAGCAAGTAAGCAAGCATGCATGCACGCACAGGCTCTGCCTAGTTTGGGGTCAGATGGCTGTGTGTGAGATGTTAGTGTCCGCGTCCGCGTAAGCAAGCAAGCATCCATGCAAGTAAGCAAGCAAACAAGCATGCATGCAAGCAAGCAAGCAGGCATACATGCAAGCAAGCTAGCAAGCATGCGATCAAGCGCAAGCAGGCATGCATACATGTCAACCTAACAGAAGGGTACGGCGGGCGTAGTGGGCGAGCAAAGCTAGCCTAACCAACAGATGTCGGGGTGCCCCAATCTTCATAAACATTATGTGTCGTAATTATATATAAAAAATTGTTATTTCGGAAGAAAAAAAATAACAACAAACAATTTTCTAGCGTTTAAAAAAAGACCAAGTGAGATTACGGTATTTAGTAAAAAGATTAATCGTAAAACGTAATAATGTTGCGCGGAAAAAGAATACTTACTTCTGTAAAGTGTTATTGTGGTGATTTAAAAATATGTCATGTCATACAATGGTAATTGAAAAATGTATGAATCGTTTACGGAATATTGAAACTCGGATATCAGTTTTTCGAAAATGTGATAGGTTACCGACGATTATTGCTTGCTCTTATAGTGTGGGTTTCGAAGTTAACCTACCTTACAAAACAAACCCTTGCAAAAAATACTTACTAAACTAATAAAGAACGCTGTCAGCACCATCGCGAAGAGATTTTTTTGTCAAGCTTACGATAAGACCGATACAAAAATGTTTGTGTCATCGCTTGCATATCCCGGCCCCCGGCAAGTCAGATCAGAAGGGCTACTCTTGCTTGACGGCGATTCCGATCCGTCGACATTGAGTCGGGCGTTTCGTACTCTTGAATGCCACACTAGTGCCACTTTCACATTAGGCGGATATTGAGTGAACTAAATGAAATCGGACTTTTGTCAACTCTTGGCGCGCAGATTTTCAAGGCAGACGCCCTGAAATGTGCCCAGCAGGGTGTCGGATGGGCACATTTCAGGGCGTCTGCCAAGTACTTCCGGCAGGCTGCGCAGTGGCAGACTAATTTTTTTATACATAATTAATCAATGGTTAATTGATGCCACCACTTTCATTCGGGTACTTTATGAGGTAGGTTCCATGAAAAAAATACGTCAAAAATTTCGATGACCCGGCAGGATCGGCTCTGGCAGACTTTTTTTTTTTCAGTGTTTAAGTGTCGGTTAACGATCTAGAGATAGCCTATTGGGGTACTCGATGAGGTAGGTAGAGTCTGGCTAACGAGTCTTTGGACACGGAAATGGCGCCAATTTTAAAAATCTTTCACATGTTAACACAGAAAAACTACAATAAAACAATTTTGATACTTCTTTTTTTTGTTTTCTTTAAGTTTGTTTGCCTTGCCTAATATGTATGAGGATCATGTATAGTATGATGTATTTATACAAATCATGAGAACTGTCTCCATGGTGTAGTGGCTAGACTGGTCAGCTCTCGATCCGGAGGTCTCAGGTTCGAATTTGAACCCACGGGGAGTACGACCACACATCGTGAAATAATAACTTTGTGAGTGTTTAACCAGTTTGGTTAGGACATTGCAGGCTGAATCGCCTGATTTTCCAAACCATAATCTTCGACTTTATTTTTTAGAAATTCGTCATCTGAAAGCCCTGAAAAGTGAATCACATAATATATTTATTGTTGTTGATAGCTTCAAAATTTTCTTATACTATCTTACTTTAATAAAAAGAACCAAAGTGTATGTACTCTAAAGGCAATAATACCCATTT
This sequence comes from Teleiodes luculella, assembly GCA_948473455.1. Classification (NCBI taxonomy): domain Eukaryota; kingdom Metazoa; phylum Arthropoda; class Insecta; order Lepidoptera; family Gelechiidae; genus Teleiodes; species Teleiodes luculella. The sequence goes on along the minus strand of CAOKYR010000071.1, from coordinate 7,524 downwards.
TCTAGTTTATTTAAATCTGGTAAGTATCAACATGTTTTGGCTGTACTTACTACTTTTTCTAGTGTTACCATTTAAAATATTTGAATTATTTGACGTCCAAAAACTCGCTAGCCAGACCCTACTTAGGCCCCCGGCTCCCGCACTACCACTATCATCAATTCCATCCCACGCATCGCCACAATGAAAATGTATCAGAATATTATATAATATTGACATCTCCTCTTTTTTCCGTCCTACGTGGATATAAGAGTTGATAAAGCCCAGCCAATAATACATGACCGAGAAGGAATGTCCGATGCTAATCTGCCTGTATATTATTTGGCTGTGCATTAAAGAGATTCTTTATATAAATCTTTTTTTTTTATTGTGTAAGGTAGAGAAGCTGTCAAACGCGACATAGTGACATTAGAGCCATAGTAGTTCTTTTTTTTTTTTTTTTTAGTTTCTTTCTCCCTTATGGGAAAGGCAAAGGGATCTAAGCCCATACAGCCTAGTCTTTAGTAGTTTCTTGCATTATCGAAGTTTAATGAATGTCTTCATCTTCAGTCATTATTTCTTTAGTTTCATTTCGTCGTCTTTAGTCATTTCTTGCATCTATGTTAAACTTCTTCAGTAGTTTCATTTCTTGTTACGGGATCATTGGAATGCAAGGGTGGTTCTTACATTCCAATGATACTGAAGTTTAACGCGGGGTATCAAACCAGAAACAGCTAACCACTCATTATTTCTCACTTTCATTGAATAGTTCTTCTTTAACGGCACATTATCGCACTAATTCCACCATATTAACACCACAATTACCATGAAAAACTATTTTTAAAAAGGACGAAACAATGAACCCGCCATTTCCTCTCGATTCCCGCGTAAAACTCCCATAGTAGTTCTTTCAATATGTCGCGTTTGACAGCTTCTCGAGCCTGTCGCTAGTCGCTACACATAGTAGGCCTACTGGTATTTCACTGGCGACGACAGTGACAAAAAACGAAAGAGACGCAGTTATGCGCAAGAGTGAGCGCGGTGTATCTGTATCTCATTCTAACGCATAACTTCGTCCCTTTCGTCTTTTGTCTTCGTCGCCACGTCGCCAGTGAAATAGGTGAGTGGGGTGACTAATAATAGCACTAACTTTTTTCCATACCTACCTTTTTTGGTTGTTATTAAACTTGACAACTAGTGCAAATTAAACTAGCGGCAAAACCAGAGAAAAAAGTAAGGCAGGTATTTCACTGGCGACAGCGACTAAAAACGAAAGGGACGCAGTTATGCGCAAGAGTGAGCGCGGTGTATTTGTATCTCATTCTAACGCATAACTGCGTCCCTTTCGTCTTTTGACTTCGTCGCCCGCCAGTGAAATAGGTGCCTAAGACACACAGACACAAAAAGAATGACAATTGACAATGTGACATTGTTTGTTGACATGACATGACAGACAGACGGACAGGACAGACAGCTGATTGATATTTGCAAAATACAACCTCAAATACAAAGCAAAAATAATATTTTTACTCTGGACAAACTGGATTATTATCATCAGCAAATTAAATTATTTAAAAGTGTAGTGTGTAGTGAGATACAATATGAGTATAATTTCTAAACTACTGCCAGCAATCCAGGCTAGCAAGAGTGTTCCTATAGTACCTGTAGCTTTGCAAAGCGTTAGGTTGAGATTTGTTCATTCCGATCAGAAAGGTATAGCTAAGAGTCAAGCCCGCAATGAAAGAGCTGAAGTTTCCACAGATGTACGCCCTATTGGGGAAAAAGTGAAGGAAGCGACGAAAACTGCATCTTATACTGGTGTCATTCTGATAGGCCTGGGAGTTACTGGAGTTATCTTCTTTTACGTATTTCGAGAGTTGTTTTCTAGTAACAGCCCAAACAGCATATATTCGGAGGCCCTTGAAAAGTGTAAAAATGTAAGTATGACTTTCAGACTAAGGGTGTTACCAGACCAATCGATCGATCATCGATCGATTGGTTAGTCGACGGTCGAACAGTATCTGTCGATCAATTAAAGTTACCCAGACCAGTTGATCAACTTCGATCGACGTTGATCGATACCGTCGATCGATTATCGATCGATTGGTCTGGTAACACCCTAATGGATATGGGGTTAAGAATTGATGGCTATCTTTATGATTATATAACTACAGGATCCGAGGGTTGAAGATGCTCTTGGAGCTCCAATCAAAGGTTTTGGAGAAGAGACTACAAGAAGAAGACGCACTCATGTTAGTCATGCTGTGTATGAAAAGGATGGTGTCAAACATATGCGCATGAGGTTTTACATCAAAGGCATTCGCAACAAAGGCATTGTGGAGTTAGATATGAAACAGGTGAAAATATGCTATATTTACAACATTATTATTGTTGCTTTTTTATCAATTGAATAAGATGTTGCTTGGTACAATTCATCAATGAGTGAATCAGGTTATTATTTTCAATAATTTCAGAATGAATATGGAAACTACATGTGCCGTTATCTACTTGTGCAATTGGATGACTATAGTGGAAGAACTTTCATCATAGAAGATAACAGAGAACAACTTGATCATTCAATAAAGCCAGGTTATGGATCTCCACTACCTACCCTACAAATAAGTAATTGATATATTGTAGTCCCTAACAAGTCAAAAACAAAACAATGTACAGTGTAAATTCTTTAGATAAGTAGTAATTATTACAAAGTCAATTCACTAATATTGTAGACATCATTTGGTAATAAAAACAATATTATTATGAATATTAGTAAATATATTTATTTAAGTCTTTGAAGGAAGAGAACATTATTGATTGCTAACTACTACACTCCTTTTGGTAGGCATCCATTATTTGCAATTGCATTTTAAATATTATTCTTACAAAATACAATTTACAAATCCATAAACTTGGCAAGTCTTAAAGAAACTTAAATGTTAATTGTTATGGAGTGTTTAGGAAATGTAATATTTTATTTTTTCTTCCAAGGTACAACTTCCCAAGCCATAATCAATCGGTTGTTGAAAACAAATTTCTTTATCTTGTCAAATAACCAATAGAATATAAATACTAAAGACAGGTACTGCGGCCAAGCCCACTTTAACTCTTGAAGAAGACTTGGAACATATTGTATTTGTAACTCTGGTATTCTTAGACGGATGTCTAGATCCATAGTACCTGTATGGCCATTTTGACTTCTAGAATAAAGAGTTTTCGCCCCAGTCAACACTGAAAATAAACTATGTTTTAAAACCAATTTGTAGGAAAAAAATTGTATTATTAATATGAGAGCATACCTTGTCTGCTGAAATAATGTTCTAATAGAAAATCCACCAAGTTTTCATTGTTACTATCCTTGACATAATCCAACAGTGAAATATTGTACATAGTATCAATGTGATGCCTTAGACAAGGTAAGTGTACAACTTGATAAAACTGAAGGTCTCCAAAATACTTAAGTCCTGAAGGTGGCATTGCAAAATCTTTGTTAATGGTTACCAAGGACTGCATATGGTATGGACATACACTCTGAAAACATCATTAAATTAAGTATTCTAATCCAAATAATTTAAAAAATTAAATAAAAAAAATTTCACCTAATAAAAATGGTTCAATGATGTTTTTTATACCACTATGCAATGGCTTAATAAATAGATCAATTTAGTAAACTGCTTGCTTGCTTATTTATTATGTAGGTATATAGTAGTTTCCATACAAAACAAAAAACCCTGTTAAAAATAATTGAACTGTTGTGCCTGATGTAAAAGTACTAGCAAAGTTTTCTGTAGTTGCTTTACTCTTACCTTTTAGGACATCAGGCATTTTTTTAAAGTAGTCTGTTAGCAAGCAGCCAATAAATTGCTAGGGCATAATTATGAATTTAAGAGTCTATATTTTTGTTGTTAAAAGACTAGGTACTCAGTCTACTCAATAAATCATGACAAAAATAGTTCATGGTTCCTATAGCCACAAATACTAAATGTGTCGGATTTCAGTATTTACAGTAGTGCCAGTAGTTCTGTAAAAAAAGATATTTCTGGGATTTGATTACAATTTGCTCTACTGCCTACTTCTATTTGTTCATTGGGTAATAGGGAGGGAGGGGGAGTTAAATCATGCTGTTTGTAGGAAGGTGGTGTGGTGTGATCATTTGAATATTACTTAAAGCTTGCTGTTTGGTAGGAAAGTTGATAGTTTAAATGTATTATTGTTTTATTTATATATTATTATGAATTGCATGTACTGTAAAGTACCTTTTCATCCTATAATACCAAATAGGACAACACAACAGTGAACAAATTATCAGTACACTTAGATATAACATTGGTAGTCCCTATGGTATTCAACACAAATATTCGAAAATTACACATTATGAATAAAGGTTTTTACATGTACAAGTAGCTAGGTTTTTTGAATCCATGTTTGATTTGAAACTTCAATTTTATAATAAATTTTGACCCATAATAAAAAAAAAAGTTATTTTTCTCTTTGATTTTGACATTTAAGCTATTTATTTGTTCAAAAGAGATCATTATTGCATTTTCCAAAGAGAACAAAAAGGAAATCAATCAATTCAATGCAAAAAAGGTTGCTTTTAGTTCTAGATAACGTGAAGCAAAAAAAATCTACCTCTATGTTCTAGATATATGGTACTTAATAACTATTAAAAGGGGATATTTACCATGGTATTCATTTTGTATGAGTGCCTGATATTTCGTTGAAAGCTTAAAAAAGTATTATGGTACCTAAATAAACTAGGTACCTACTTAAACAAAGAAAAAAATTGTATTATATTTTAATTATTAATTCTATCTATTTAGCCATACAAGTATTATGTAGGTATTTCAACTCTTGGATTTTAATTTTTATGGTAAAATTGTAATTTTAGCAAGTATCTCACCTTAAGCTGGAAGTCTAGACCTATGATTAAGGATACAGAACCTATGGTTCTTTCCTTTGGAATATTGATATGGATTTTAAAATCTAAGATATCTATTTTGCCATCTCCATTGTAGTCTTTTTCTTGAACCTATAATAAAATGTAAATTTGAATTATGTTAAAACAACACTTAATTATTTACATGAAATAATATGAAACAAATTTATAAGTTATTAAATAATCTCACTCAATGTTTTAATGAAAAAGTATCGATGTTTGTTAATTTTGTTGGTTTCCTTGTTCCATTTCTATGTTTGTTATGTAGGTACATCAATCAGATTTATGTATAATAATGATTGCTCAGTCGGAAAGCTGATAATTAAAAAACACCAAAGTTAATAAGAATATAATACAAAACTAATACCTGAAATTCAGCACAATACTCCTCCTTGGCAGACAAGTCTCCCAAAACTGCTGCTTCTCCACACATTATGGGCTGACTCGGATCGTCTGTTTCTGCTATAAGTAAGTAATCATAATTGAAGTGTACTACCGGTTGCTCGATGAAGTTGTGGGATTTAAGCCAGAATCCTGGAATGAGAAAAAATACAAAGGTATAGATATTTAAAGACCACAGCTTATTGTAGGCGTTGTAGGTTAAGTACCTCGACTTCTGTATGCTAAAATAAATGGCAAAATTATGGTTAAGATTGTTGTGACTAAAGTAAACAACATCGCCTTCGATAAAAAATAACTTTTATACTGGATTTCAACATTACTACTGAATAATTTGTATAAGCCCATTTTCATTCTAAAGTGATTAGCGTCCAAACAACTCCGGTTTTAGTCATAAATTAGAAAACCAATGTAATTTCTCGAAACTGTATCGATCGATCGGTGGCACTCACTCAATTCAAACTTGACATTTTAATGACGTTCGTTTCTGTCAAACATCAACAACAACTCCGTTGCTAGGCAACCAGTAAGTTTTTTTTTCTGTTTTGTAGCACTAGCTTTTTTTTTTTTTTTTAGTTTCTTTCTCCCTTATGGGAAAGGCAAAGGGATCTAAGCCCATACAGCCTAGTCTTTAGTAGTTTCTTGCATTATCCAAGTTTAATGTCTTCATCTTCAGTCATTATTTCTTCAGTTTCATTTCGTCGTCTTTAGTCATTTCTTGCATCTATGTTAAACGTCTTCAGTAGTTTTATTTCTTGTTACGGGATCATTGGAATGCAAGGGTGGATCTTACATTCCAATGATACTGAATTTTAACGCGGGGTATCAAACCAGAAACAGCTATCCACTCATTATTTCTAACTTTCATTGAATAGTTCTTCTTTAACGGCACATTATCGCACTAATTCCACTATATTAACACCACAATTACCATGAAAAACTAATTTTAAAAAGGACGAAACAATGAACCTGCCATTTCCTCTCGATTCCCGCGTAAAACCCTTGTAGCACTAGCTTTAGCTTTGTGCCAGTGTCAAGTAAAAGGTAGGGAAACACACAGGGCTTGAAACCGGTATTTTGAAGACCGCTAAAAACCGGTATTTAACCTGTTATTTGCATTCCGCTCTTTTCATTCCGCTCGGAGCGAAATGTCGTTGCGAACGGATCAAAAACCGATATAAAACCAGGTTAATTCCGCCCGCATTGCGAGCGCGTAGAGTAATTTGTAGCATATCATCCATCATATCATCAGATTTAACTTGCGAAAAGTATTGGCCCGGCGTGTTGCCCTGGCTTTTGCTAAAATATTTGTTTATTAATTATGTGGCATGCGACAACTGTTGCATGTTGTTGCCCCGGCGTAAATTGGGCTAAAAATCTTATTTATTTTGGAAAAGAGCGTGTTGTGCTCCCAAAATCGATATCTGGGGTCCCCAGTGGTTCCCGATGACGAATCTGAGGTCAAAATTGAAAAAAATGGCCGCCATTTTGAACTTTTTTGTTTCTGGTCCGATTGCTTCCAAAATCGATATCTGGGGTCCCCAGTGGACTCCGATGACGAATCTGACGTCTGAATTGCACAAAATGGCCGCCATTTTGAACTTTTTTGTTTCTGGTCCGATTGCTTCCAAAATCGATATCTGGGGTCCCCAGGAGCGCGTTCAGTGGCTTCGTACGAGTGCACTCGAGCGCGCTCTGGTGCGCGCTCTAACCGTTCCGTGGCTCGGTGAAATTTTACCCTGACAGCTGTCAGAGCGTAGTTTCACCCGTTCCGTGGCTCAGAGCGAAACAACCAAACAACCGTCTAATGAGATGGTTAATTTTTACTCTGACAGCTATTTGACGTTTAAAGCTTGCAATTTATGTCAAAGTCAAAAGACTCAAAAAGCCCGCCATTTTGTTTCGTAGTTACTTTAGAATAATTTTGTTAAATTTGTATATCACAGACGTCTAATACGTCTGTAATGTATATAAAAGTAGAAAACAATTGAGACAGGAGAAGAATTTTCTCTCGTCAAATATTTGAGGTTATAAAAACAACTCGATCGTTCAGTGGCTCGGTTGCAACTCAAACGGGTTAAATTTTACCCAAACAACTACGCTCGAAGCCACAGAACGCACTCCAGTGGACTCCGATGACGAATCTGACATCAAAATTGGAAAAAATGGCCGCCATTTTGAATTTTTTTGTTTCTGGTCCGATTGCTTCCAAA
>CAOKYR010000070.1:0-44696 GCA_948473455.1 Teleiodes luculella | reverse complement strand
CATTTTGACAAGCTACTTCTTTTTGAATAAAAACTGAATATCAACTACAAGTCAATGGCGCTAGGCGCTATGTAAAACACCCCCGAACACCACCGGCGGAGTCCCGCGGCGCCTGCGGGGTGCGGGGCGTGGGGCGCTATATCAGGCGAGGCGTTTCGGAGCAAAATGTCAAAAGAACAAAATGACAAGTGGGCGCACAATGTCAAAGGCGCAGAATGACAAAAGCACATAATGACAAAAAATCTTCTTATATTTCCCACCACTCCGTTCCCCCCTACTAATGCCGCAGGATACCAAAACCCACCTATAAATAATAATTTATGACAGTAGTTTTTGATCATGATTATGTTTATTGTTGATTATCTTTAAATATGTTAATTTTGATTCGAAATAAATGTTTTTCGTATGAAATGTCCACCTTATTTCTTTTCCCACTACTGAGTGTGAGTCAGATATACCAAAAAGTAAGAATTAATGTTATTTTGTATATTTAGGGGTCTTTACACTTTAGGTATGTGTCGCGTAAAGACCCGGAAATATACAAAATAATGTGGACTAAGCGCGAAAGCCTCAAACAAACATAAGAATCGATATCCAAGTATATTTAGTTACTAAGAAGATTTTTTGTCATTCTGCGCCCTTGACATTATGCGCTTTTGACATTCTGCGCTTTCGACCTTTTGCACCCACTTTTCATTTCTTTATTTGACATTTTGCTCCGAAACGCAGGCGGGGAACTCATTTTGGCGCGGGGGGGTGAGTGTCCTTCCTGTACGGGTTAGTACTATTATTTTCTTCTGTGCCGTAGGTCCAATTACTATAATAAGGTCTAAGTGACAGCACAGCCAAAAAAAGGACAATAAGTATGTGTTGTTTACCAGGCGGCGGGGGCGGCATGTGGGGCGGAGGCGCCATGGCAGAGCCCGGCGCTCCCGGGGGACCCATCTTGTTGTCGCCCTGAGGAACATACATTATATCACTACTGTGTCTTATAATATATTCATATGTAATTTATGATTAAAATAAATTTAAAAAAGACTTCAAACATTACCTATATTACTGTCTTGTTTAAAAAGAAAAGTATTAAAAAGGTGCGTCCACACTGAGAGCATTAGTGTGTAATGACTAATGAGAATTCGAGAAGAAAAAAAAAACTGAATAAAGAATGCAATAATACAAGTTAAGAAGCACCGAATGCATAAAAAGTGGTGATATCTAAAAAAAAAGGAGAAAAAGTACAAGTAACTTTACATTAAAAGTCAGAAAAGGAAAGCGTAATGTTAAGTTATTCGTCATCAAAGAAAGTGTTGCTCAATAACCTATTATTATAAAGTGTGTGTTTGACTAGTAGGTGTGTGTGTGTGTGTGGGTGTACCTGTCTGTGCGGGGGCGGTATGGGGGGCGGCGGGAAGGCGGGCGGCAGGGGCGCGCTGCCGGGCGGCGGCGGCTGGCTGTGCGCTACGAACAAACACACGCGTTATACATATACATCTCCATTGCACATGGGAAGTGATTGAATTTAATTTTGAATGAATGATAAATGCTGCATTAAAATCAATCACCTCCCATCCTTTTCGATTCTCATATAAATGAAAGAGACCAGCAGCCATGGTCCAAGAAAACAAGGTCTTACAATTTAGACCACGTGACTGACGTCATTTTGCGCTGTTCTTCCTTGTCTATTACACGCATTCGACAAAGATGAATAGGCAAAAAATGACGTAGAATCGTGTCAGTCACGTGGTCTAATTGTAAGACCTTGTTTTCTTGGACCATGCCAGCAGCTTAAATTTTGAGATTTTAGCGACTTGTTTTTTTGTAATAATAGTAAGGTGTGGTGTGTAATGGTGTGTGATGGTGTGTTACCGAGCCAGGGCGCGTGGTGTGGCGGCAGGGGCGAGGGCGCGGAGTGCGGGGGCGGCGGCGGCGGGGGGAACGCGCTCGGCGGCGGCGGCAGGCTGGCGGGGATGCCTCCTGCACCATCCACATCACAAACATACTTATTACAAATTAAAATCAAGTTTATTGGCTAAATTAAAGTCCGACCAAAGAAATAAACCTCGCCATATTGCGGAATTTCAATGGAACTAATTTTATAATGGAAATTGTTGCCATAGTCGTAAAAATATACACGTGGCGTCCCCAGAGCAGGTTTCTCATTTCTTTGGTCAGGCTTTACATAAAGTTACATTACAATTCCGAAATTTTACAAATAAAGCTTTTTAAATTAAAAATAACAAATTACTAACAAGTGCAATTTAGGCAAAAGGAAATGTCTCAGCTCATGTTGAATGGCCCACAGAGGTTCACCCAACGCTTGTTTTCAGACGCTTCCTCTTCCTATGGTGTTGTGTGGAAGACATAGTATGAGGGCTAATAATTATAATAATGGATATAAATAAAAACCTAAAAATTAAAACCTATAAAAAATGAAATGAAAAAATAAAGGTTTCTTGGCTGCAAGTGTACTTTTCTGTACTTATTTTAGTCTATTTTATTTGCCTATGAAAACTTGAATGGCGACCGCTGCCGGAATATGTAGCATGGGCAGGTCCCTACTAAGTGGACCGACAATATGTTGAGGTCGCGGGAAACCGCTAGATGGGCCAAACAGGACCGAGTCAAAAACTGTTTAACGGAATAATAACAAACAAACTTCCACTTTCACAATTCATCTTAAATAATAGTAACCATTTTTATGTAAACAAAATTAGAAAAGACATTCCTACCACTTAATGTAGTATGTCAATATTTATATTTGAGAAATTTCTCATCAAAATGTCACAATAAAATAATAATCCTACTATTTTCAACAATTAAAAAGTAATTAAAAAAGGCCGCCTGTTGACTTCTGTATCTTGAATTTAATGTATTTATTTCTTTTGTGTTTTTCCTTGGGTGTCAATAGAGCATATTTGTATTGTATTGTAAAAGTATAATAGCACTAATGTATACATACCGGGTCCTATCTGCGGCGCGGGCATGATGGCCCTAGCGGGCTGCGAGTTCCCGAACACGCCGCCCGTGAAGCGCCGCGCCCCTCCCCCGCCTCCTCCTGCCCCCCCAACGCCCCCTCCCCCTCCCCCGCCCGGCACCGCCTCCCCCAGCTCTGCCATTAGGGACATGTATTCCTCGTCTATCTTTGCCTGGAATACAATTAGCTCTTTCAAAACACTAGTCAAACGTCTTATTGATTGAGAGTTCAGAGATCACACAGAGATCTGTGATTGCGAATTCAGTCATATAATTATGTGACCAACTGCGTCCTCCTCATAATTATTAATAACTTGTTTAAATCTAGTGAGTCAGCATACAATTGTTTATACAAATTATTAACAGACAACAATCATTGAACTGCACCACACTGCACCAGATTAAATAACTAAAGCCCGCCTATAAAAAAAACCTCGGAATCATGGAAATTGTTGACGATAGTAATAGAATGAAATGAAGTATTTATTTACTTGAGTGTGTGATGCGTGTGTGTGTGTGTGTGTGTGTGTGTGAGCGTGTGTGTGTGTGTGTGTGAGCTTGTGTGTGTGTGTGGTGTGTATGTGTGTGGTGTGTGAGTGTGTGTGTGGTGTGTGTGAGTGTGAGTGTGTGTGTGGTGTGTGTGAGTGTGTGTGTGTGTGTGGTGGGTGAGTTGTGGTGTGTGTGAGCGTGTGTGTGTGTGTGTGGTGTGTGTGTGTATGTGTGTGGTGTTTGTGTTGTGTGTTTGTGGTGGGTGAGTGTGCATGTGGTGTGTGTGTGTGTGCGGTGTGTGTGTTACCTTGTTGGGGTTGTTGTTGGGCGCGTTGTGTCCGGGTCGCTTGGCGCGGCAGTCCCGCGCGATGTGTCCCGCGCCGCCGCACGACGAACACACTATGTTGTTAGTCACGTTCGGCTTGTCTGGACACTGCACAAAACACATACTAGTATTAGGAGTATTCGGTTAAATTATGACACCTTTCACTTTTTAATCCCTCGATGATTTGGTGGCACGAATACCCTTCTTTTAACCAATATAGTTTTTTTCAGACAAATCATCTTCAACATTTTCAGAATATTGACTTTCCGCCTCGGTGGTTCGCCCGCGTCTACATTTTTACCCGTGGGAATGAGGCATCTATGTTACTCAGGGTGAATGTAGCTTACTCTATGCTTATATACTATATAGTGCATGCGTCACACGCAACACACTACGTGCTGACAGGAGAGAGAACCTATCTTCTTATCGAATCTATGAGGGACGTGCAGTATCTGTTCCGCATACCACACTTCTTACGTAGTAAGCCTACTGGTCTTGTTATTGCTAGTAATATCACAGAATACCAAATACTAGTCCCTACAGAAGCTGTACTAGGCGACATAATTCATATAAATTGAAACCCTAGCTCCGTTATAATAAAGTGCAATTCAGATCCCACGGCGCTAGGCGAAAAGAAGTAGTTGCTGCATCTCTCTCTCTCGCGTATTGCGCCACTCTACTAACACGTTTAGGGAATGGGGAATTGGGTCCTGGGTCGGCCCGAGACCGCTCGGCCGGGCGGTAGGTAGTTATAGCGCGAGAACATGGAGTGACGGAGGCCTGGTAATATGAGTGTACTCACGAGCCAAGTCTTGTGGTATGTTGCTGAGCAGTTGGCGCATCTTTGTCCGTCGGTCTCTCGCAGCGTCCCGTTGAGCTGGGCCAGCTCCCGGAGCTGCATCCGCCGCAGGTCGTTCTGACCTTCTGGAACCTCCACGCCTTGGCGGATCACCTCCTTTATGATAGTGTACTCACGAGCCAAGTCTTGTGGTCGGTGGCTGAGCAGTTGGCGCAGCGCTGTCCGTCGGTCTCTCGCAGCGTCCCGTTGAGCTGGGCCAGCTCCCGGAGCTGCATCCGCCGCAGGTCGTTCTGACCTTCTGGAACCTCCACGCCTTGGCGGATCACCTCCTTTATGATAGTGTACTCACGAGCCAAGTCTTGTGGTCGGTGGCTGAGCAGTTGGCGCAGCGCTGTCCGTCGGTCTCTCGCAGCGTCCCGTTGAGCTGGGCCAGCTCCCGGAGCTGCATCCGCCGCAGGTCGTTCTGACCTTCTGGAACCTCCACGCCTTGGCGGATCACCTCCTTTATGATAGTGTACTCACGAGCCAAGTCTTGTGGTCGGTGGCTGAGCAGTTGGCGCAGCGCTGTCCGTCGGTCTCTCGCAGCGTCCCGTTGAGCTGGGCCAGCTCCCGGAGCTGCATCCGCCGCAGGTCGTTCTGACCTTCTGGAACCTCCACGCCTTGGCGGATCACCTCCTTTATGATAGTGTACTCACGAGCCAAGTCTTGTGGTCGGTGGCTGAGCAGTTGGCGCAGCGCTGTCCGTCGGTCTCTCGCAGCGTCCCGTTGAGCTGGGCCAGCTCCCGGAGCTGCATCCGCCGCAGGTCGTTCTGACCTTCTGGAACCTCCACGCCTTGGCGGATCACCTCCTTTATGATAGTGTACTCACGAGCCAAGTCTTGTGGTCGGTGGCTGAGCAGTTGGCGCAGCGCTGTCCGTCGGTCTCTCGCAGCGTCCCGTTGAGCTGGGCCAGCTCCCGGAGCTGCATCCGCCGCAGGTCGTTCTGACCTTCTGGAACCTCCACGCCTTGGCGGATCACCTCCTTTATCTACAGTGTGAAGATTCGTCTTGTTACATGCTTACAGTAAACTTAGTTTAGGATTAATCAATTGCAAATGGGGTATTTGTGGCAACTAAAGTAACAATAAAATAAAATAAAAAAAGAAACATAAACCATCGCAACTTAGTGGTCTCAATTTCAACTATCGTTTCACTACCAAAATCTCATTCACAAAATAAAAAAATATACAGTTTAAGAGGTGAAAATTTAGCAGGAATATGTCAGTTTGAAGGCGTTATTCTCTTGTTTATCAGGTGGTAGGAGGTACCACAGTAAAATCAAATTAGTAAGTTATCTCCATACCAACTAGCTGCGTCGGTTTGAATGTGAGCGCACGCGCCGTCACGCACACGCTTGCATTGAGCCCATACTGCCGCTCCCCCCCCCCCCTTATTGTATGCTAGTGTGTGCGTGACAGCGCGTGCCTACACGGCGCGCGGCGCGGACGCACACATTCAAACCGACAGCGGCACGTTTGTATGAAGATATCTTACTGGCTTTACTGTGTTAGTATTTACGCTATGCTCGAAGAACACAAGCCTAGCCACCTGTGTAGCAATGCTGGTGGGCTAGGTGGTAGGGCTTTATTTTAATATGTCGGTTTGAAATCGTTATTCGCTTGTTTATGAAGTGGTAGGTGGTAGATGAGATGTGTAGATGTACCACCTGGTAGATGGATGGTAGGTAGTGGTAGAGGGTACCTTCTCGACGGCGTAGTAGTTTAATGTCAAGAAATCCAGCACGAATGTCAGTTTGAAGGCGTTATTCGCTTGTTTATGAGGTGGTAGGTGGTAGATGGTAGGTTGTAGACGGTAGATGGTAGATGGTAGGTGGTATATGGTAGGTGATAGGTGGTAGATGGTAGATGGTAGACGGTAAATGGTAGGTGATAGGTGGTAGATGGTAGGTAGTAGATGGTAGATGTGTACATGTGTTTGTGTACCTTCTCGACGGCCTTTTTGACGGCGTAGTAGTTTAATGTCAAGAAATCCAGCACGAATGTCAGTTTGAAGGCGTTATTCGCTTGTTTATGAGATGGTAGGTGGTAGATGGTAGGTTGTAGACGGTAGATGGTAGGTGGTAGATGGTAGGCGGTAGATGGTAGATGGTAGGTGGTAGGTATTAGGTGGTAAATGGTAGATGGTAGGAGGTGGTACTGTGTTACCTTCTCGACGGCCTTCTTGACGGCGTCCGCGTTGGTGGCGGTGATGTAGGCGTGCAGCGGCTCGTCCTCGCCGGGCAGCGGCTGCCCGTCCTTGCGCCCCACCTTGCCCTCCTTCACGGAGCCCTTGCCGCGGATTATTATCTTCGCGCCAGTCTCCTTCTCCATTGCTGTACAAAATTACAGTTTGTTAGTTAGTTTCATGTATTATTAAGGGTATCAAACCCTATAGGGTAGGGCAGGTTAACCTCGAAACCCTGTGTGAGTAAAATAAGCAAGCAAGGGTATCAAATTAACTAAATTTTAACTAATTTAAAGGAAAGTACTGTTTATATTGAATATTGCACATCAATTAGTTATGTTTACACTTTCTTCTCAGGTGTGTTAATAAATTTGTGCTGTTTTCGAAGAACTCGTCGAACTAAAGAATCAAATATAAAGCCATCAAGAAATTCTCAGTATTATTAATTCCAAGAAGTTTGTATAATTTGAGCCGTATGTGTATGTGTGTGTGTGTGTGTATGTGTGTGTGGTGTGGTGTGTGGTTTTGTGTGTGGTGTAGTGTTGTGTGTGTGCATGTGCGTGTGTGTGAGGGGTGTGTGGTGTGCTGTGGTGTGATGTGTGGTGTGTGATGTGTGGTGTGTGTGTTGTGTGCGTGTGTGTGGTGTGTGTGTGTTATGTGCGTGTGTGTGTTGTGTGTGTGCGTGTGTGTGTTGTGTGTGTGCGTGTTTGTGTGTGTGTGGTGTGGTGTTGTGTGTGTGTGTGTGTGTGTGTGTGTGTGGTGTGGTGTGGTGTGATGTGTGGTGTGGTGTTGTGTGTGTGTGTGTGTGTGTGTGTGTGTGTGTGTGTGTGTGTGTGTGTGTGTGTGTCACCTTTGAGCGTGTTCCCGCGCGGCCCTATGAGCAGCCCCACGAAATTGATGTCGGGGTGTTCCTCTTGCGGGATCATCACCTTGTCGTGGACGCGCACTATCGGCGGCCTGCAACACAGCACAATCCCATTAGCCATTAGCCTTTAAGCCTATTCGCTAAATGTGACCGAGGCACAGAATACCAAATAGTAGTCCCTACAGAAGCTGCACTAGGCAACATAATTCATATAAATTGCAACCCTAGATCCGTTATAATCAAGTGCAATTCAGATCGCACGGCGCTAGGCGAAAAGAAGTAGTTACTGCATCTCTCTCTCGCGTATTGCGCCACTCTACGTCACACGTTTAGGGAATGGGGAATTGGTCCTGGGTCGGCCCGAGACCGCTCGGCCGGGCGGTAGGTAGTTATAGCGCGCAAGTACCTACATGGAGTGACGGAGGCCTGACCGAGGCTTAACCCTTTATAAGGCAAAACAATTTATAAAATGCATTAGCTTTCGACTTTATGTTGGGTATAAGGTTAAAATTAAGGTGGCAATATAGTGGACACTGCCTTGTAAAGGTTTAAAAGACTAGTACAGTACTCACACAGAAGACTAAGAACAGAAAGTTATCTCCATACCAACTGGCCGCATCGGGCCGAATGTGAACGCGCCATTTAAACACGCGCTGTCACGCATAAGCTTGCATTCAGCCCATACTGCCGCCTCCTTATTTTATGCTAGTGTGTGCGTGACAGCGAGTGCCGTTACTCTTCAGGTAACAACGCCCGTACCCGCCGACGGAACACGGCCAAAACCAAAATTGATAATCAGAGACGGAGCCCCTCAGGCGTCGTTTTTCAGTATCAAAGGTCCGAGGCTCCCTCGAGCCGCCCCTAGTCGCGTTGGTAACGTACTTTGGGGTAGAGTCTTCCGCTCCCCCGCAAGTCCGGTGAAGCTTGATCCGACGCACTTTTTCGACTCAAGTATAGGTCAATTAAAAAAAAGCCGGACAGCGGCACGTTTATATGAAGACAACTTAGTGGTATAACTGTGTTGAGCCGCTATAGTATAGTACTGACTTGTAGTCGGGCGGTGGTTTGAACTCCGGGTTGAGCTGCATCATCCTGGTGACGAGGCGATGTCTCTCCTCCTCCAGTTTGCGGTACTCGCGCGTGTTGAGCCGCTATAGTATAGTACTGACTTGTAGTCGGGCGGTGGTTTGAACTCCGGGTTGAGCTGCATCATCCTGGTGACGAGGCGATGTCTCTCCTCCTCCAGCTTGCGGTACTCGCGCGTGTTGAGCCGCTATAGTATAGTACTGACTTGTAGTCGGGCGGTGGTTTGAACTCCGGGTTGAGCTGCATCATCCTGGTGACGAGGCGATGTCTCTCCTCCTCCAGCTTGCGGTACTCGCGCGTGTTGAGCCGCTATAGTATAGTACTGACTTGTAGTCGGGCGGTGGTTTGAACTCCGGGTTGAGCTGCATCATCCTGGTGACGAGGCGATGTCTCTCCTCCTCCAGCTTGCGGTACTCGCGCGTGTTGAGCCGCTATAGTATAGTACTGACTTGTAGTCGGGCGGTGGTTTGAACTCCGGGTTGAGCTGCATCATCCTGGTGACGAGGCGATGTCTCTCCTCCTCCAGCTTGCGGTACTCGCGCGTGTTGAGCCGCTATAGTATAGTACTGACTTGTAGTCGGGCGGTGGTTTGAACTCCGGGTTGAGCTGCATCATCCTGGTGACGAGGCGATGTCTCTCCTCCTCCAGCTTGCGGTACTCGCGCGTGTTGAGCCGCTATAGTATAGTACTGACTTGTAGTCGGGCGGTGGTTTGAACTCCGGGTTGAGCTGCATCATCCTGGTGACGAGGCGATGTCTCTCCTCCTCCAGCTTGCGGTACTCGCGCGTGTTGAGCCGCTATAGTATAGTACTGACTTGTAGTCGGGCGGTGGTTTGAACTCCGGGTTGAGCTGCATCATCCTGGTGACGAGGCGATGTCTCTCCTCCTCCAGCTTGCGGTACTCGCGCGTGTTGAGCCGCTATAGTATAGTACTGACTTGTAGTCGGGCGGTGGTTTGAACTCCGGGTTGAGCTGCATCATCCTGGTGACGAGGCGATGTCTCTCCTCCTCCAGCTTGCGGTACTCGCGCGTGTTGAGCCGCTATAGTATAGTACTGACTTGTAGTCGGGCGGTGGTTTGAACTCCGGGTTGAGCTGCATCATCCTGGTGACGAGGCGATGTCTCTCCTCCTCCAGCTTGCGGTACTCGCGCGTGTTGAGCCGCTATAGTATAGTACTGACTTGTAGTCGGGCGGTGGTTTGAACTCCGGGTTGAGCTGCATCATCCTGGTGACGAGGCGATGTCTCTCCTCCTCCAGCTTGCGGTACTCGCGCGTGTTGAGCCGCTATAGTATAGTACTGACTTGTAGTCGGGCGGTGGTTTGAACTCCGGGTTGAGCTGCATCATCCTGGTGACGAGGCGATGTCTCTCCTCCTCCAGCTTGCGGTACTCGCGCGTGTTGAGCCGCTATAGTATAGTACTGACTTGTAGTCGGGCGGTGGTTTGAACTCCGGGTTGAGCTGCATCATCCTGGTGACGAGGCGATGTCTCTCCTCCTCCAGCTTGCGGTACTCGCGCGTGTTGAGCCGCTATAGTATAGTACTGACTTGTAGTCGGGCGGTGGTTTGAACTCCGGGTTGAGCTGCATCATCCTGGTGACGAGGCGATGTCTCTCCTCCTCCACCTTGCGGTACTCGCGCGTGTTGAGCCGCTATAGTATAGTACTGACTTGTAGTCGGGCGGTGGTTTGAACTCCGGGTTGAGCTGCATCATCCTGGTGACGAGGCGATGTCTCTCCTCCTCCAGCTTGCGGTACTCGCGCGTGTTGAGCCGCTATAGTATAGTACTGACTTGTAGTCGGGCGGTGGTTTGAACTCCGGGTTGAGCTGCATCATCCTGGTGACGAGGCGATGTCTCTCCTCCTCCAGCTTGCGGTACTCGCGCGTGTTGAGCCGCTATAGTATAGTACTGACTTGTAGTCGGGCGGTGGTTTGAACTCCGGGTTGAGCTGCATCATCCTGGTGACGAGGCGATGTCTCTCCTCCTCCAGCTTGCGGTACTCGCGCGTGTTGAGCCGCTATAGTATAGTACTGACTTGTAGTCGGGCGGTGGTTTGAACTCCGGGTTGAGCTGCATCATCCTGGTGACGAGGCGATGTCTCTCCTCCTCTAGTTTGCGCCGCGTGCGGTACTCGCGCGTGTTCAGACGCTTGCCGTCAGTCGAGTAGATCGGCTCCGGAGATGGTGACCTGTAATGCCAGCGTTCATCTCTACCACCACCAGGTACACACGCCCCGGGTCTGGGTACAAGGGCTGTTACAGCCTGTTCTGGGGGTTTCATTTTAAAGAACGAATATCTTAGGGTACTTGACAATAAGTCTTTTAAATCCACGCTGTCAATGGTCTTTGCAACGCTGGTTTTACAGTGTCAATGTATGTTAATAGGATTGACCTTTAATGTGTGAATGTATTGAAATTGACAATTAATTTTGATTTATAATAATGTTCTGATAATAATCTGACTTTACAATAATTTGAATTTTATGTAAATTTTTTTTAATGTTTTAACTTTGTGAATATGCCTGTAAAGGTACAATTTAGAGACCATTATTATATTTAGCGATAAAAAAAATATTTTTAAAGATAAGTCACTTTACAATGCCACGGATAATGCTGTTTCTGTGCAGGAATTCTTGTCTTCAAAACACGAGTAGAAGTATTTCATGAGAACAATAAATTACCTAAAACAGTACAGTATTCATTTATTTAATGTTCGGCCAGCCAACGACGGATTAACAAATTGACTGAGGTGTATTTCAAAAAGTCAATTGACGTCGGTTTTATGAAATTTTGTTACAACAGAGATCAAAAATTGTATCGCCTAATTAATGAAAAATATTATTTTAAATACCCAGAACAAACTATAAAATGCCTTAACTACATACACTGTGCTTTGGACATTTTTACTTTTTATTTAGATTACAATACATATTTACATTATAATCAAAAGAGTTATGTAACTGCATTAATAATGCTCCAGCGTGATTCAGATTGCAAATTAATTATTTTATTTGAACAAATAAATACAATACTTTTTAATGTAATTTTTTCCAAAACACAATGTATAGAAGTTGCGTTATTGCCAGACTCAGGGTCATGTTTCTTTAAGATTTAACTTATATATAATAATAATAATAATAATAATAAGTGTATATTGTAAATCTATTCTAGTGATTGTGGTTCGCTCGGATCGCTACTCGGTTGACGGTTAACCCTAAACTACCTAAATGCCCTGAGAATTAAAAAATAATTAATAACGACCTGAAATTTTAAACTCATTAGCCCTGAAAATAATTATAGATTATTAATCGTGATTAGGGATTAGCTTTTGCTGAAAAAATTGTATTATTAATTAATTTGATTAGCTATGCAGTCTGTTTGAACCTGCAAAACGAAAAAATGCGCATTAGTTTGTAGATGCAGTCTCCCGTGGCGCATACAGCGGCAACTTACCAGCAATGGCTACACCAACCAACTTCAAAATCGGGGTGAAAATATACGATCAGCCCCTCTAACATGCCCGGTCCACGCGTGACAGACATAATTTTGTCGTGCGTATTCTCTTATTCTATTGGAGGATATTTCAATATGGAGGGTTTTTTGACAGTTAAATGTGCGACAAACTTTTGTCATAGCACTGCATGTTACGGGGGCTGGATCCAGAATTACTCACGATCTATAAATCATTACAAGCTTTCTTCTTAAAATGGTCAAACTATAAACAAGCTCAAGCTTTCTTCTATAGTATTAGGAATATTTTAATTTAAGAATCGATTCATATGTCACCCATATTGGTGCGGTAGTTTAGGAGATTTATTTTTTTTCTTTTGAAGTCAGTTTGAATTATTTAATTCTTTAATAATGTTTAATTATAAATATGAATGAAAAATAATATAATTAAGGGCATATGTATGTTCTCTGGCTCCTCAAATAATGTCTACTAGTCCTGCAAACAGAATAATTCGGTTAAAAACGCGACACGAAAATTCATGCATCATCTCAAGTCATAAGAGGTCGATTCTAGTTTTATTTATTTAATTATTTTTATATGTAAAGGGAGCCTATTAATTAAAACTTATCTTTAGTGAATATTGATAAAATATTTAAAGGTTGATTTATTAAGTAGGATTCGAAGATGGCCACACTGTTTACTAAAGTAAAAAATTGTACAATTTGTTTACTGAAAACGTAAAACATCTTTAACAAATGTGTATGAAATTACTACGATAGTATTTCTGTTCAAATATATTTCTATCTGAAAATACATTATAAGTATTAGACAGATAGTCCATTGAATAAAAAGTTCTAGAGTGCGTGAGTTAGTAACGTAAGATGTTTCTTCGGAAACATGTCAAGAGTCCCTAGGTAATAAACATACTAAAACCCCGGGACACTAGGGGGAGCCCCGGAGTGGGGGGAGGGGGGGAAAGGGTCCATTTTTTCATTTTTCGCTTAAATCTCAAAAACGGTACATGTTAGAGAAAAACTTTCAAGGAAAAGTTGAAACGCCATAAAATTATCTACAAGTTGTACCTAAATCATTTTTTCCTATATCCTACCGTTTCTGAGTTACACGCAGTAAAAAAAGATTTTGGCTGCATACCCATGTTTATCACATCAATCGATCAAAAAATATTTCTTTCTTCCAAAAAACTAAAATGTGCAACTTGTGACCGGTACTGATAGATTGCTCTTAATTAGGTCTATAATTGGTAAAATAAACACATTCCTCCATGGAAGCGTTTAGGAGGAATCGATTGTCAAAATATTATATTAGGGTAGTTTGAGTTACTGAACTTGATCTTTTTATTTTTTTCTTCCAAAAAAACTCAAAAGTGCAACTTGTGACCGGTACAGATAGATTGCTCATAATTAGGTCTATCATTGATAAAAATACCAGATTCCACCACGGAGGCGTTTACGGGGAATTGAATTTTATTAGGGTAGTTACGATACTTGAACTTTTTATTTTTTTTCTTCCAAAAAGCTCAAAAGTGCAACTTGTGACCGATACTGATAGATTGCTCTTAATTAGGTCTATCATTGGTAAAAACAACACATTCCTCCATGGAAGCGTTTAGGAGGAATTGATTATCAAAATATTATATTAGGATAGTTACGCAACTTGACCTTTTTATTTTTTTTCTTCCAAAAAGCTCAAAAGTGCAACTTGTGACCGGTACTGATATATTGCTCTTAATTAGGTCTATAATTGGTAAAAAAAACACATTCCTCCATGGAAGCCTTTAGGAGGAATCGATTGTCAAAATATTATATTAGGGTAGTTTGAGTTACTGAACTTGATCTTTTTATTTTTTTCTTCCAAAAAAACTCAAAAGTGCAACTTGTGACCGGTACAGATAGATTGCTCATAATTAGGTCTATCATTGATAAAAATACCAGATTCCACCACGGAGGCGTTTACGGGGAATTGAATTTTATTAGGGTAGTTACGATACTTGAACTTTTTATTTTTTTTTCTTCCAAAAAGCTCAAAAGTGCAACTTGTGACCGGTACTGATAGATTGCTCTTAATTAGGTCTATCATTGGTAAAAAAAACACATTCCTCCATGGAAGCGTTTAGGAGGAATTGATTGTCAAAATATTATATTAGGGTAGTTACGCAACTTGACCTTTTTATTTTTTTTCTTCCCAAAAGCTCAAAAGTGCAACTTGTGACCGGTACTGATAGATTGCTCTTAATTAGGTCTATAATTGGTAAAAAAAACACATTCCTCCATGGAAGCCTTTAGGAGGAATCGATTGTCAAAATATTATATTAGGGTAGTTTGAGTTACTGAACTTGATCTTTTTATTTTTTTCTTCCAAAAAACTCAAAAGTGCAATTTGTGACCGGTACAGATAGATTGCTCATAATTAGGTCTATCATTGATAAAAATACCAAATTCCACCATGGAGGCGTTTAGGAGGAATTGAATTTTATTAGGGTAGTTACGATAATTGAACGTTTTATTTTATTTTTCGAATTTTTCACCTTTCATGGGATGTAGCTCGAAAACGGCTGCGAATAGAAAAAAATTATTTAGGTACAACTTGTAGATAATTTTATGGCCTTTCAACTTTTCCTTGAAAGTTTTTCTCTAACATGTACCGTTTTTGAGATTTAAGCGAAAAGAAAAAATGGACCCCTTCCCCCCCTCCCCCCACTCCGGGGCTCCTCCTAGTGTCCCGGGGTTTTAGTATGTTTATTACCTAGGGACTCTTGACATGTTTCCGAAGAAACATCTTACGTTACTAACTCACGCACTCTAGAACCCAATTGGAGGGACTCATTCAATGGACTAAGAACTATAAATTAAAAATTCAAGAAGTTTCACATTATTTAGTTAACATTTGTACATTATTCATGAACAAAACATTAAGGAAACACCAAGATAAAAACAGCTGCCATCTCCGTCCAATCAGAACCGACCTCACAGCGTCCTTCCGCATTCACGCAGCGAGAGCGCGGTAGTAATGTTAGGAAAAACCTCGTGTTGGATACAAAGTAATCCCTCCCGCGGTGTGGCGGGGTGTGGCGGAGGGTTGTGGGGGGTTGTCGCACCTGTCTTCGATGTTGGGGGGGATGCCGAGGTCCCCGGAGCGCAGCTTGCGTGACACCTCCTCGATCTGTAGCTGCACTGCAAGGGAAGGGGTTAAGCCACCGCGCGGCAGCGCGCATTAGAATTGGCCGCGACTGCCCACTGCTTATCGCTACGACCTACCCTCGGAGCTACCGGCCCGATCGCTGTTTTAGCTCATGTATTTCAGCCTTTTGATCGCCTTTTATATTTACAATGCACTAGGGATCGTGCAAATACGGAATGTATATACAGTCTGACCAAAAAGATTACAAATTAAAAAGTAGAAACACTGTTGTGCCATCCCTTTTCAACTAATTAATCGTGAAAATGAGATGACACTATAAAGTTTCTAATTTTGAATTTCTACTCTTTATGGTCAGACTGTACCAAGTTTCAAAAGCATTAAGGCTGAGCCCAGACGGGCGTAATTTTGTGAGTCGTGAGTCGCCGAAATTCAGTCGCGCAAATTCTGCCGCGTTCGGTTTCGTACAAAACCCCTGTTTCATTCACACGGCGACCGGATTTGAGTCGTCTGCCGGCTCACACGCGTTATGACCGTCAGAATTTAGTGAGCGGGCAGAGGGGGGCGGGGCAGGCAGGGGAGGAAGCAATACAAGCGATGAAATGCAACCGAAAAAAAAAATGAGCTCGTGTGGCGGTTTCGACTGAATATCTGGTGACAGAATTTGCGCGACTGAATTTCGGCGGCTCACGACTCACAAAATTACGCCCGTCTGGCCTCAGCCTTAAGGTGCAAACCTACAGGCGGGGGAAAGCGTGGGCTGCGGAACGTTATCCGAGTTTATACGCTCCCCGTTACACAGATCGCGTTCGCTTTTTATGAGACAGGTTGCATATAAACTCGCGATCTCGGGTCGTCTGCCTCTGTGGGTTCGGGGCATTAGGTAATTTATTTAAATCGACTATTTCGTGAAATACAACTACAACGTCCATTATAAATGTGAAAGTCAGATGTTTGTTAATTTTCTATAGAAGAATTCAGTATGTAGGCTGCTTAGAATGGACATAGCTACAAATGGATAGCAAGAAATAACAAAATACATCAATTTAACTTTGAAAAATAAATCAAAATCATCTTAAATTGTCTAAATGAAAACGCAAAAATATAGGCGTTCAAAAAGCCGAAACACACTTAAATCAAAGTATTTAATTAAGTAAGTGAAAAAAATCGATTAGAACATTAAAGTTAATGAAAACAACAGGATTTATCATTAAATATTCATTATTATACCTAGGGATATGATTGGTTAATAAATTAATGAAGAAAAATACAAAGTATATGAATTAAACAACAGTACAAATATCAAATAGAATCTTATCTAGTTTGTTCAGCGGCGAGCGAATTTTATAAGAGTAAAATCAAATCAAGAAAGATTTTATATGGTTTTACAAGTAGTCCTCTATCTAGAATATTTCAGAGATTCCACAAGCGACTTTAGAAATGAACATTTATTTAAAGCCTGACCAAAGAAATAAGAAACCTGCTCTGGGGGCGCCACGTGTATATTTTGTTTATGGCAACAATTTCCATTATAAAATTAGTTCCATTGAAATTCCGCAATATGGCGAGGTTTCTTATTTCTTTGGTCAGGCTTTACATCAAAGTAATTACCTAAATATTATTTTCTTCATGAATAAGTGTTATAAACTTTTATGAGTATTGCTTTCATACAAATATCAAGTTTCCTTGTAAAACCAACAACATTCTTCTATATTTACAGCTCGCGCGCGAATTATAAAGAATCCTAAACTTGGTTGGAATAATCTTATGCTATTCATAATCCGGTAGAGTGACTAACATGTAATAATTTGAGGTGATTTAACACTATCCTTGGAACATTTAAGGTGCGATGTAATTTAAACCATACTGTACTACGAAAGAACTGTGTTTTATTTCCTACATAGCGTAAGATAATTTATTTTCAATACATCGTATGTTGCTCACACAGTTCTGGCAACATTTCGCCGTCAGATGCTCCACAAGATTATCGTGAAGTGCAATATTAGACATGTCAAGGGACTCGACGTTACATTAAATATCGCGCACGTTGTCAAAGGAAACGCCATACAATAAGAAATTGAATTGAATCTTAAGTCTCGGGTCACATTTAGCGAATAGTCGCTGCGATTGCATTCGCGGCGACTAAAAATGAACACGGTCAGTATGGAATTCGCAGCAAATAGTTTTATTGTTTTATTGTTTATATAGTTTAGTTTTTCTACTTTGACTGGTTGCCTTCCTTTAATTTCATATTTCGTCTGCACTCTTTGTTATATTAATCAAATTGTATAAAATAATAATTACCTACCTATGTAAAAATATTTTGAAAAGATGCAACGCCTGTGGAGTTTCTTCCGGCGGGTTCTTCTCCACAGAAGACAGCCAAATTGTGAACCCGCCTCGACGTCAAAAAATGATTTGTGAAATCTTACTTTGAATAAACACTATTTGACTTTTGACTTTTGAATAGCCCTGTCACACTGAGCGAGTGCTAATTCGCAGCGATTAATCGCTGTGTGTGACCGAGGCTTTAGTACCTATTCGCAGGCCCGGCGCACTCCGTGCCAGAGCTCCAGAATGTACCTACGCCGGGCGGTCCCGATTTCGCGGCCATTTAGTAGGAAAAACGCGCGCGCTTGTGAAGACGATATTATTTAGTCTGTGGTAATACGGACTCTCGCGGCGCGGTCTTAAGGTGCATTTTGTTTTAATACGAACGCAACGACAAACGGCAGGCTATTATAGCTAGGGTCACGTTCGACGCGTTCAATGTAATTTGAACGTTAGTTGCGTGGTAGTTAGAATTAAATTTGCACGTTTGCTATCAGAGAGTGCGCCTACTGTACCTAGTACTATTATTTATTCTGTGGTATTCGCTAGCCGCTGTTATGTGTGTGTGTGTTGATGTGTATGTTAGATGAGACTCACATAGATACTGTTCCTCCTGGTCCTTGGTGAGGCACGAGGGCAGCACGGTGGGCAGCCCCGGGATGAAGGTCTTGTCGTGCTCCGAGCCCATCCAGCGCGAGCGCCGCCGCCGCGCGCGCCGCTCCGCCGCCGTCTCGCCGGGCGGGCCTGCGCACCACACAAGTTAAAGCCCGACCAGACAAATAAAAATGGGTTGCCTGGTAGAAATTGCTACTTTAGCAATATGACCGCCTATTTGTACACGTATGTTGTAACTGTATTGTTTTTAATTTACTACTGGTGTGCAATAAAGTATATTCTATTCTACTCTATTCTGTTCTATAAAAACCTCGCCATATTGCGGAATGTCAAAGGAACTAATTTTATAATGGAAGATATTGCTATAGTCATTGGTCGGTCACTCCATACAGCAAACGCGTTTTGATAAGCTAGTTCTTTTTGAATAACAACTGAATATCAACTACAAGTCAATGGCGCTAGGCGCTATGTAAAACACCCCCGAACTCCGGCGGAGTCCCGCGGCGCCTGCGGGGTGCGGGGTGTGGGGCGCTATATCGGGCGGGGAACTCATTTTAGCGCGGGGGGTGAGTGTCCTTACTGTACGGGCTAGTATTATTTTCTTCTGTGCTATAGTCATAAAAATATACACCTGGCGCCCCCAGAGCAGGTTTTTTATCTTTTAGTTTAGGCTAAAGCGATTTCCACGTCTGTGCCATTTTGGATTGGTATCGAATCCGTGTGAAAGTAATGCGACGCGAAATAAGAATAGTAAGAGGAATCATGTGTGGGTGGACATTCTGTATAAAATCTATGACCTAGGCATATTGCTTCGTTAATACATAACTACTGTTACTTCTGTTATGAGCAGTTCTTTTTTACCTGTGACCTGCCCTAGGAAAAAAAGAAAACGCTTTTTCATAAAATATTATGAAAATAGCATTTTTTTTTTTGCTAGTTAACCTGCCAATATTATTTCAACTCCACATTACCATTAATGGTTTGTTAGGTGGATCAACATCGAAACAAACACAACAGCAAAAATATTTGAAAAGATTTAGTGGACGATAATGTGAATTTTTTTCTGGTTGTTCTTCTCCACAGGAGAACTTCACCTTTGAATGTCCCTATAAAGGGTGAATAGGCCTTAGTCGACAACGCTGGCCCATTGCGGGGTGGTCAACTTCACACACAACCCTTGAATTACTTTGCAAGTGTGTGCAGGTTTCCTCACGATGTTTTCCTTCACCAACAGCTTTAATTATAGATGTAAATTACCCGTAGACTACTTGTAGTTAACCAAATATTTGGTCAGTGTTGCCGCCACCTTGCAAATAATTAAATCACTAAGTTTGCTTTAGAAAGTCACTGATAATCGAATTTTAATTATATAAATTTTCTATAGAAATCGCTTAATAAGTATAGATGAAAAAAAAATGGTTAGGTAAGCAATAAGCAAACTTAGTGATGTAAGAAAATAAAATCAATAAAATAAGTAATTATTTGCAAGGTGGCAACACTGGCCAATTATTAGGTTATAATATACCGGTAGTCTTCGGGTAAGTTACATCTATAGCTTTAATCCTGTAGCTTAAGTGATTAGCTTGGACGTAACAAGAGATGGCTCACCGAGTCCGTCGTCCTTGTCGTCGTCGTCCTGGTGTTCGTGCGCGCGCTCGGTGCGGTGGTGGCGGCCCTCGGAGCGCGCTTGGAGCTGCTCCAGCCGCTGCTGCACCGACGTGGGCGGCGGGATGGCTGTGGCGGCGGACAGCGCGGCGGCGGCGGCCGCGGCCGGCTGCACCGGGGCTGCGATGCGACGCTGCGCCACGAAAGTCTAAGACAATGTAGAGGTTTACAAGTTGTTTAAGAGTAAATAAAAATTAAATTGTCGCAGGCAAATGAAGAAACAAAGGTGTGATGGTAAGTTCACACGCGCGCGTTCAACTCTACATTCAACGTGCACATTCACATTCACGAGCGTGTAAACGGTACGCCCGAGCCCGTGAACGCGCCTGTGAACGTGAATGCCGCGAATCGGGCAAGTGTCGGTTTTTTGGCAAAGTTCAAAGGATGAATGTGCGGGCGCCCGGTGACTGTTTACACGCGCGCGGGCAGTCAGTCTACCCCGCGCTTTCGCGACGAGTGGATCTTCATTCAACGTTGCTAAGAAAGTCGCTACGAACTTTTTTCTTTGCAGTCTTTTTCTATTTCTCCGTCGTTCATAATTTTGTTTCTTTTTCCAATAAAAATAAGTTAAGCCAAAGGATATGGCAGCAACAACACCGAGATCCTCGCTGCTCGCCATTCTGGCACTGACTGACACGACGGCGTGCGTGTGAACAGCTTGAATGTCCGCCGGCCCGGGACGGGCTGCATGCCGCGCAGCCCGCCAGCCAGCCCGCCGGGCTGCACGGCGCGCGTGTGACCGTAGCATGAATTTCGGTTTGTGTCTCGTGGACTGCCGTGCGTCTGATACACGCAGACGTGCTGCATTGCGTCTGCGACACTGAACTTTGTATTTCAGGTTAATAGATTACAGATCGTGTCGCACGCAGACGCAACGCAATACGTATCCGGTGTGTGGAAAAATGTGAGTAGGGATTGTACAGTTTTATTAGTTTTTTTTTTACCTATGCTTGTGTCGAAAAAGTCCAAGAATCAAGCTTCACCGGACTTGACAATTCAGATTCAGAATTTTTTGTTTTCAAGCTCCACTAGACTTGGGATTTTGGTACTATATCACTTCCCTAATCTAAATCTATGGATGGATCATTGTGATTGATGGCTGGAGCATACCGGATGTGTATCCGTACACGTAAGCGTAGACGTGTACGTACCACTAAGTTAAATGTATGGAACACGACGTCTACACGCACGTGTACGTTATTACGCAAGCGGTGTGTCCTGTCCCATATAGTTCCATACATTACAACACAGTGGTACGTGCACGTCTACGCATACGCATCCGGTGTGCTCCAACCTTAATGTTTTCTTAATTAAAAAAAGATATATATTTATAAAATGCTAGTTGAATTTATTTTTCTTCGTTTTCAATGGCATTTAAATATAATGTCCATGTAACTTACCATGTACTGATTGTAATTGTGCTAGAAAAAATTGTAATAAAAAACTGTAGATAATTCAATATAAGCAAAAAAAAACAAAATAAAAAGAATATCTGAGGCTAGACAAACCTCTCTCTCTTTAGCTTTGTGCTGAAATAAATAATATAATGAAAGAAAATAAAATAGTTTGACTAAAATAATATTCCTGAAACTGAAATCTCAATAACCATTCTATTTCTCACAGCCCTATCATTACTGCAAGAAGCAACATATAAAACTATTGAATTGAATTACAATATTGACTGGCTAGTCGATAAAAGAACTCGAAAAAAGAAGCTTTTTATGAAATATCAATATGAAAAAATAATAATTTTTTTTTTTGTTTAATTGCACTAATAAGCTAGAAATTATTAAAAATAACCCCCTATTAGTTTGAACATGACCAATTTCAGGCAGTTTATTTTTCACATAGTGGTAAATAATTTATTTTGATTAAATACAGTCAAGTACCCATATTAGTAGTATTAAATTTAATCTATGCCATTTCCGTACTGACAGGTTGCCATACTTCGTAACGTTACATAAGACCGCATTTTGACTTTTCTATCAATGTGGGGAACGTCTACTGGTGGCGCAGGCTTACTTAAAAGCTGTTAAATGCTACATAGTGACATGAGAGCCGAGATTCTTGCGCGTTATGTAGTAAGCCTGAAAAACTGCTCTAAATAGAAAAACCATTTCATTTTCATTCCATGGAAAAATCAACTTTTGTCGCTTACGTGACACGTAATTGTAGCAAAAATCGTTTTTCCACCATTATTAGAGGTCTGCTACATAGACAACCGACCTTCTTAGTAGCAGCAACTAAGAAAACATTAAATAAAAAATTTGAATAACTCCTGCCACAAAACTGTTACTTGATCCTTTCAACAACTAGAAATGAGCTGATAATCTTCAAATGGCTGAAGATATTTTCTAAGTTCATAGTTAAGATCTCTCCCGATTGTGACACCTTGCATAGAAAAAAACTAGATCAAAATCAGAGCATCCGTTTAGGAGCTACAATGCCACAGACAGACAGACACACAGGTCAAACTTATAACACTCCTCTTTTTCGTCGGGGGTTAAATAATAGGGGGGCAAATGATCGTAAGCGACCTAACATGAAACACTCATTCACTCCATTTTGATTCTGTTTTTGGTATCAGTAAAGTATGTAATGTACTATATATTTACCTGGGCCACGGCGGCTGCGGCGAGTATGGCGGCCTGCGCGGCGGGGTTGACCGAGCCCCCGCTGACGGTGCGCGCAGTGGCCTTGGTCGTGGTGCCCACCATCTGGTCCAGGAGGGCGATGGTGCCGTCCCTGCTAACCAACATAATCAACACTTAAAAATAGCCTTTATTACAACTAATACATTTCATTTTCAATTAATTTGGGTTGTTCTCTTTGTCGTCTGGCCTTTTGGAATAGGCCTCCTCTGCCAGACACTCCTGTCAAGAGCCTTCCTCCTCCACAACATCCCCACACACTGATATATGTCACCACTCATCATGCCATCTTCTGAACAGTCTTGCCTGCTTACGCTCTATGACAAACTTTGACAATTTTTGCACTTTATACCTGATCATGTGCCCAAACCATTTCCACTTCAGCTTTTATTGTCATTGTCGCAGTAGTGACATCCATCATCATGGTCTTATTCTTTATTTCTGATAGCAAGGTGAAAAAAGGAAAGATAGAGTCAGGCTATCAACATTTAACTTATGGTCTAGCTATTTAATCCAGCATTGTACAGCTGTTGTAAGCCTTTCATTCCTTATTTGTGATCACTCAATCTATGAGGCTGGCATCTCACAATATCAACTACAGCTTTGTCATAAATAAGATATATGAAAAAAAAAAAAAAAAAAAAGTTTATATCATAGGTGCTTCTATTTTAGAAAATAATCTGCCTGTGTAAAAGTGCTTTCATGTCAAAGTGGGTGAATTAACATCAGTCTGTAATAGAACACTGTTTTTACTCTTGTTGTGGTTGATTAGAGGTGTAACCTTTTTACTGCAAAAATAATTAAGAAGTTATTTGCTTGGACCAGCTATAATAGATGTAATCTCCTTCTGCAGACAAGGTTTTATATGAGAGCAGACTATAATATTATCAAAGCCACAGTGACTTCAAACCAAACCCATAGTATATTTGTGTTTACTTGCTTACCTGTCCTTGGACTTGCGGCCCCGACTGCGACTGCGTGAACGGCTGCGACGCTTCTCCTTGTGCCGCTCTCTGCTGCGACTGCGCTCCCTCTCCCGATCCCTGTCCTTATCCCTAGGTTGACATAATAAGTTATAGGGTCAGACAACTCAAATTGATCAAAGTTAGATGCTCTAAAAGTAAATATGGCTTTAGACCAATACTTTCCGGCCACCTATACAAGTATAAGAGTTTTCCCCCCACAGATAATATGTTTAGACTTTTTCAGTAAACAGGGTAATGTAAATGTACAAAAATGCAGTGATTGGAACCAGTTGAATACATACAAGTAAATTAAAAAACCTCATAGAATAAGTTCCCATACTTTCTGTCTAATAGAAGGTTAAAGAGGAGGACCAAACAAGTCTAATAGCACATTTGATGAAACACATATACTGAAAAAACATAGAGAGGAAACCTAGATACACCTCCAAAAAAGCTGCTGTAACATGTAACTTCATACAAGGCACTGGGCCGGGCCTGTGTACTTGACAACTTAACTAAAGGCAAAGGTCGTCACTCAGGGTAGGCCCAAGGCTCTCAGCTGGACATACATGAGGTTCAGAGAGTCAACTTGAGCTGATAACGATTATGTTCTAATGTATCATAGGATAGGTTCCAACCTTTTAGAGCGGTGACGGTCGTGGTCCCGATCTCGGTCGCGGTCGCGGTCGCGCTCCTTATCGCGGCCGCGGTCCCTCTCGCGAGGCTTCTCGCGCTCCCGATCCTTGTGCCGGTCCCTGTCGCGGTCGCGCGAACGCGAGCGGCTCCGATGCCTTGAACTCATTTTGCCAGGCGCAATGTTTGATTCCTTATCTGCTGCTCGTTGAACCTTTTACGTGGTGTTTACACCACGCAAGCTTATGCGACAAAATCACGACAAATATCGCTGATTTTCAATATTTTAAATTAAATTTCATCCACCTCACCAGCACGGCGCGGCGGCAGAAGGAAAACAAAATGGCCGCCATATTTACGTTTTTTTTTTTCATTTATCACTATCCTTTTTACATCTACACGATTTGTATATTTCCTGTCCTGCTCATAAATTTGCCATACGAAAAATTTGTGGGAAGTTGGTTGACGGACGGAACGGACGGACGACTGGCTTGGCAAGTTGGCTTGGCTACTTCGGCCAGCTTTGGTCAACCAACGAACGAATGATAACAAACTTTTGACAACTCTTTTCTCCCCTAAACCATTTGTTTCGTTCACACATTCGCACTTCACACGAGTTTTACGCGGGAATCGAGAAGAAATGGCGGGTTCATTGTTTCGTCCTTTTTATAATTAGTTTTTCATGGTAATTGTTGTGTTAATAAATATTGTGGAATTAGTCATTAATGTGTCATTGGAATATAAGGACCACCCTTGCATTACAATGATCCCGTGCGTGACGTGACTCGTGCCGTGCGTGACAAGCTAGACAAGACTACTGGAGGAAGACGTTCAACCAAGGATGTTAAGCGGGCACTACACTCTCGACAAAACTAGACGAGACATGGCCAATACGAGAGTGTAGAGGGAGTATTGGCCTATATTGGAGATGTCTCGTCTATATTGGCCGTCTATCCGTCCCGTGTCGGTACATCAAAGAAGTTTTGTGTATAGGCAAAACTATCGCTCCAGATTCTCGATGCCTCTGGTGCCAGTTGGCTAACAGTCGCCGAAGTGAGCGCACGTTATTTAATTATTTTACCGTTCTGCTACACTTTTTCCAGCGTCTTTTAATTAAGTACTTTTCATTCAGGGATGTCTAAATAGTTATGTATTAATAATCCTACTATTATTAAAACGCGAAAGTTTGTTAGTAGGTATAGATGTATGTTTGTTATGTACTCTTTCTTAGTTTAACATGAAGAAAAATAATTAAATAGGTATATGAGCCTTAAACAGATTTTTTTAAATTAATAGTTATATATATCAATTTTGGTTATTTTCATAAAATTCATTTCAAAAGTAAGAGATTCTCAGTTTCCTCATAAGAAATATTTAGTAATTAGTTGTAACCACCGATTTGCATTCGTATCTGGAGAGTTATATCATATTATAATATAATACGCTGCAGCGAATATTACAGTGGCACATGACGCCCACCCACCCCGTACGATAGCCTATTGTCAACTGAGCGAATGGAGAATGTGGAGTAGCGGTCTCGTGTGAACGCCAATGTCTCGTGTTTCGACAAAAGTTTGGCCTCTCGACAAAACTGGAGTGTGTAGAGCGGGCTTTAAATAAGTATGTACTATACCGTTCAACCATGAAGGAAAAAGAAATTACGCTCCCATCCCATATTCCCATAATATGGGAGCGTAAATTTTTTTTCCTTCATGCATTCAACAGTTTAATACGGATGCAAGAAATGACTAAAGACTGACTAAAGATGATAAAATGAAACTGAAGATTTCCTATTTATTGTTATTAATTACTAAAGGCTAGGCTGTATGGGCCTTGAACCCTTTGCCTCTCCCATAAGGGATAAATAAACTTTTAAAAAAAACGCACTTCACACAAATGACACAAACAGCTGATGAAGCTCGTTTTGTTTGTTGAAAAATTCGAAAACTTTATCAATTTACAGAGAATTCCTTGCAATTACTATGTAAATTGTTTGTGAGTACCAAAAATTTCCTATAAAAATCAGCCATGGCGACTATGGTGAAGGAGAAACGTCGGGAGGTAAGTTTTTCAATAAGTTTTATTAACGAGCTCTTTGTTGCTTGTTTATTTATAGTATTTTTACGCATTAACAATACTTGTTGATATAATTCTTTCGCAGAAAAAGAAAGTTAAAGAAAAACCTGCTAGTATAAGTGACACTGAAGAAGAACCGTTTTCTCCTCTAAACATAACGAAACATATACCCACTACATCCAAAACATCCGAACGAAATCCTGCTGGCTCTGCAGAAGAGGCTTTGGAAAGTCAAAAATCAATTGAAAGTACATCTGAAGTTCTTGAACATGAACAAATAAGTGTTATAGCAAGAAGCACTGCAGCAAATTATAGCAAGGAAAGTTCTACTGTAGAAAATTACCTAGATGTTAACAAAATTTCTTCAGAAGAAACTGAAAATGTGATAAATATCGTAACTAGCAATAAATCACAAGTTAAATTTATTGAAGAAGAAACACATGCTTCTGAAAGTGTAGGGAACACATACAAAGAAGTAAATTCCAGATTAGAAAGAATGGCCATACCAAGTTTAAACCAGAATTTAAACTTGGAAGATGTTGAGAATAGATTGGACACACCTCTAGCTTATTTAGGGCTTATAAATGAAGAAAATGAGGATCACTTTGAGGGCAGTGTGGAGCTCAGTTCACAAGATGAGGAAATAAACAAGAATGTGATGCCATCAGCACCAGTATTTGAAGAAGAAGAAACCACTCAGTATATTCCACAACCAGAATATGTTATTCATAAAGAGGTACCCAGTATTAGCACTAAGATATCAGCATTATCTTTGCAACTTAAATGAAGCATTAGTTACATAAAGTGGTTAAGCTAATGCTAAGAATAGTAAATTTCAAATTAGAAAAGAAATCTATTCTTAGTTTTATGGTAAACAGTTGTCTCAATCACAATATAGATAATTTTCCTTATATTGCACAATATGTCATTAAAAAAATGTTTTTGAAATGACTCACAGTTATTTTGCCAACATGCATACAAATTACAAGCCCTTCTTGTGTGATTCCAGAGATTGATATTGTGATTATTAATTGGTGGAGAAAGTATTTAATTTTTTTTACATGTAACAAACTTTTTGATAAGTATATCTCTTCAAATAGATTTATTATTCCTATTTCGTGCAATCAAAAATGTTCAGCATTTCCATTTATTTGCTTAAATGTGTGTCTGCAAACATTAATAATTATTTGGCTAATTATCCTATTACATAATTATATAACCTTCAATCTGAATTACAGATCAAAAGAAAACCACAAAGCATGCCCCTAGAAGAGGCAATTAAACTATTTGGTGAGAAGGAGATGGAAATAGTCCGAATGATGAGTGAGAAAGAGGAGGCGATAGTGGAAGCAGGACCAATAAGTGGACCGGAACACCCTTTAGTTGATCTTCTCTCTACTTTTAGGTCTGTTTGACTTTATTTTGTTTACTAGATCACAAATTTTGTTATCACCCTTTTGTGTGCCCTTTTAAACTAGTTATCATTCCAAAATAGATAATATATGCGCTCCTATTACATATAAATGTTGATAAAGAGGAGTGAAATGTCCTAGGCATCTGTACTCTATGCAAAAAAATAATGTACAGTAGCCAGCACATGCGTCTAGACAGTCGGCCTTGCCGCTACGGAATAAAGGAAATGTCTGGGTCAACGTGTCAACCTGAAAGTGCTGGCTACCGTACAATAAAGCATAATGAAGATGAAAATGCAGTTATCATACTAAAATTAAAAAGAGGAAAGATTTGTATTTTGGTGTGTATTTTTGTAATGAATAAACTCAAAAACTACTGAACCGATTTCAAAAAGTCTTTCACCATTAGAAAGCTACGTTCACCCTGAGTAACATAGGCTACCTTTTACCGCGGGAAAATGCCTCATTCCCACGGGAAAAACTGTTCGCGGCAGAAAGGTAGTGTATATTTAAAAATTGAAATTCATTTCTATGCATATAGTACCAAATTCGGAATTTGTTTGACTATTATGATTTAAAACTGGATATTTACGGTGGTGTTTGTTTTGTGTGAGTGCCCGATATTTCCTTTGTTTATCTATGTACAGTGCATTCCACCAAACTGCAGGTTTACAAGTACAGTTTGATATTAATTAGAAATTAAGCAACATGTAGATTTTTTTTCCTCGGAAAATTGTCGAAATAAACACCGGCGTAGCCGCATTGTATAGCTACTACACCATTGAACGGACATTCATAGCACTTAAAAACATTGTTTTAATTAAATTAATGTGGGAACATAGTTACCTCTGCCTAATTAAGGATTAGCTTTCCGCCCGCGTTGTTTTTTCTTTACTTTTGCGTACACAATATCCCGTAGTAAAAAGTATCAAAATTAAATTTCTTTATTCATCATAGGGTTTTTAACATTTATAATGACGTTTATAAGATGTTGAACGAGGATATAAGGCCACCATGCAAAATTTCATTTAAATCGGTCCAGCATTTTCGTATGAGAGCCTGTACAAACAAACAGAAAAACAATCTGGGTTGGTTCTATTTCACTTCTTACATCCCCCTGACTCGGTATTTAGCTTTTTTTTTAATTGACCTATGCTTGCGTCGAAAAAAGTACGACGAATCAAGCTTCACCGGACTTGACGATTTTTTAGCTTTTTTTCCATGTATACAGACATTTGACCTTTACAGTTTTATTTTATTTTAATTTTAATATCTTCGGGAAGCTAATAGCACTAATAAACCTTTACAAATAGACTATTTTATATAAAAACATCTGAGGCTCAATAAAAAGCTTCCGCATATACGAACTTTATATTATTATATAGAATAGATTTAAAGGTATAGATAGATAGGAGACTAACTGAAAAGCTAACTTTACTTTCAGATCCTCCCTGATAGCTGTCGACCGAGAGCATTTACAACTTTCCAAAGGCTTCCAAGACGAGGAGAAGTACCGCAAAAGCCTGTGGAGGATCGAGAAGGTTCACAAAACTGTGTCCGAACCGTGCCGTTGTGGGGCTTCGGTGACGGTTGTGTTCACATACGAACACGCTGAGCTGATGAAGGAGAGGCTGCCGGTAGCCAAGATGAAGCTGGAAGGGTTATTGAAAGACGTCCAGGAGTCTTACTGCCATCATCAGCACATGGCGCTTTTGACGTATTACCAGGTATTTTTAGTCAGCTTACGTACAGTCTCCTGCAAAGAAAACGGACGGGTAGTCACCGCTTATGACAGACAGGGGGGTCCGTTTTCTTTGCAGGAGACTGTACGTCCCCCTCGAAGGGCTTGAGCCTACCTTTGTCACGCCCGCGGCTCACCAGCCCCCGTAACAAGCAGTGCTATGACTAAAGTTTGTCGCACATTTAACTGTAAAAAGTTGCGAGAAACGTTGCGTTGCAAGGGGCTCACGCCTATCCTGAAATCAGGGTGAACAGGCTTTAGTCGGCCACGCTCCAATACCCTTCAGGTAACCTTGCCCGTACCCGTCGGCGGGGACGCAGCCATAGCCAAAATCAAAACTAGTAATTAGAGATGGAGCCCCTCATTCGGCGACGTCTTGATGTTTTTCCGTATCAACGCGCTAGGGCTAAGTTCGAGGCTCCCTCGAGCCGCCCCTAGTTGGTAAACTTCCCACACAACCTTTGAATTACTTCGCAGATGTGTGCAGGTTTACTCACGATGTTTCCCTTCACCGTAAGAGCGTCAAATAGACGTACATAATGAATTCGTAAATCGAAACCACACTAGTACGTGTCGAAGCCTAAACCCGCGAACTTTCGAAGGAAGAAGAATTTAATCAGTCATATCAGCGATAATCTTCCATCATCAGATTGAAGAACTAGTCCACGAGATCACTCAGAGCAACAAGAGGGAGATCCGCGAAGCCCTAGCGCTCATCCTACGCGCGCTACGGCTGAGCGACTGCGCCCCCGAAGCGCTGCCCGCAGCCCTGGAGCGCTGGGCCTCCGCCCTCGGCGCCGCCATGCTGGACAGGAGAGATATTAACCAGATACTGCATCTTATACACCACTTGACCAGGCGAGTATACTTATTCACAAAATCTAGGTATCAAGCGTTACTAGACAAGCTACGACATTTAGATACAACTTACAAGAAACATGAACAACTCAAAAACTACTAAACCATTCAAAAATTCTTTCACCATTAGAAAGTTACATTCACCCTGAGTAACATAGGCTACCTTTTACCGCGGGAAAATGCCTCATTCCCACGGGAAAAAATATTAAAGCGGGCGGAGCCGCGGCGGGATGCTTGTTTTTAATAACTTCCAAGAAAAGAAAGAGGTCAATGAACTTTTGTCCGGATCTATATGAAACAGGCCATGGTCTAAGAAAACAAGGTCTTGCATTCGGACCACGTGACTTGACACAAGCCTACGTCATCATGCTGTTCATCCTTGTCGAATGCGTGATAATAGACAAGGATGAACATCACGATGACGTAGGCTTGTGTCAAGTCACGTGGTCCGAATGCAAGGCCTTGCATTCATGAAACAGGCCATAAAACTTGCAACTGCTTATGAATACATTGCGTGTTAGCGCAGGCAGACACGCTCTGTGCGGTAGGCGTCAGCGGGTGATATACTTCGTTGGAACTTGTATTTGTTCAATGTCTTGCAAAAACTCTGATAGCGCGATTCAGGCCTCGGCTTCTAATTGGTCGCTCTTCTAATGACGTAGTATGTGGCGCGCCGCCACAAGGTCAGCTTTTGTCCGGATCATGGTCTAAGAAAACAAGGTCTAACCGTTAGACCACGTGACTGACACAAGCCTACATCATTTTGCGCTGTTCATCCTTGTCTAATTAACACGCATTCGTCAAGGATGAACATCATGATGACGTAGACTTGTGTCAAATCACGTGGTCCGATTGCAAGACCTTGTTTTCTTAGACCATGAAATAGGCCACAAAACATGCAACTGCTTATGAATACATTGCGTGCTAGCGCAGGCAGACGCGTTCTGTGCGGTGGGCGTCGCGAGTAATGCGTGGTTACATCCGCGCGGGCGACCGCTGCGAGGCCGCACAAGCCATAGCGCTGCTTGACCTGCTGATCGGCAAACCGAAACTGGAAGCGGCGGTCGAGTGCACTGAAGGTACGATAAGATAAATTTTATTCATTCAAAGTCTGATATAAAGTTTGTATAAGTTTCTTATGTACTACACTAAATAAATTCACAAATAATTTAAGTACTTATCTAAAAATATCAAATATATATAATACTTATCTAAAGGTAACGTACATTCATACAACTCAATAATTATAAAGCCCAACCAGAGAAATAAAGAACCTCGCCATATTGCGGAATTTCAATGGAACTAATTTTATAAGGGAAATTGTTGCCATAGTCGTAAAAATATATATGTGGCGCCCCCAGAGCAGGTTTTTTATTTATTTGGTCAGGCTATACTTTACTTTGTAAAGAAAATAAATTCCTGTTCAATTTCTGCGGCCGGTTTTCTTTACAGATGAAGCACTTGCATAGTGAAAAGTCAAGTTCTGTTCAAACTAATATCGTAACGATTCTAACAACTTCTTTCTTACTCAATAATATATTCTTGACCTATTCATTTTTTTCTGACTTGAAGAACGGCAAAAGTTCTATTTAACCCGTTACATTCCCCAAAATAGAATATGTAACTGACTTAACTAAGTGATGTAAATATTCTAAAATACTTTGAACTTTGAATGGAAATCTCTCTAATAATAATGTTTTAATATCATATCAGTATGGATGGTCATACATTTGTGGAGGCAATGGGAAGATCTTCCTTGGGGCATGGTGGTGAGCCCGGGGACCGCGGTCCAACTGTACTTCGTTGGAACTTGTATTTATTCAATGTCTTGCGTAAACTTCGATAGCGCGTTTCAGGCTTCGGCTTCTGATTGGTTGCGCTTCTAATGACGTATGTGACGTAGGCATTGTTTACAACATGTGACTGCAATCGGATGCTCTTTGCAGTGTCAGCTTTATGTAGCGCGCGCGGTATTCGCTGACTCAGGCGCGCCGCTACACATTGAATGTCCTCATTTATATATTTATCAGACGCGGACTGCAGCTGGGAGGAGATGGACAAATCCGGGTGTGGCGCCGTGAGCGAGGGCGCGTTGCGAGAGAGGGACCTCCTAGCACTGCTGCGGGGCTTCCCCGCCAGGGAACTGGTGGCTAGGCTTGTGCTCTTCGAGCATAGCGTAAGTATTGACACAGTAAAACCAGTAAGTTATCAATGTTATCATCATACAAACGTGCCACTGTCGGTTTGAATGTGTGCGTCCGCGCTATCACCTATAAACCTTCCTCTTGAATCCCTCTATCTATTAAAAAAAACCGCATCAAAATCCGTATAGCATACAATAAGGGGGAATAGGGGAGGGGCGGCAGTATAGGCTCAATTATTTTTTGGCCTTTGTCCAGCAGTGGACGTCTTTCGGCTGAGATGATGATGATGATTATTATTTATGGTAGGACATAACACAAGCGCGCGAGTCCGACTGGGGCGACCGCAGTAGCGGCTGCGGCGTGTTAAAAGCGTGTTGCGGGGTCCGCGCGCTGCTGGCAACACTGCAGCGCGGCGTGACGTCACACCCCACCTACACGCACCTGCGCGCGCTGCTCCACGGGCTGGCTGTTCACGCCATGCGCGCTTTGAGCGGACTACATTTACACTGCAGGTCAATAACAATAGAATTAAGTAAAAAAAGTTTTATTCAAAATAAGATTTTTAAGCCTGATCAGAAAAATAAATATTGCTCTGGTAGCGTCAAAATATATTTTAATGTTTCTGGCAACAATTTCCATTCCATAGGCTTTACAACCAAGTTTCTACGTCAAAATTAACAAATAACAATTACCAAGGAACAGTTTGCCTATGGTTGTGTGTTCAAAAGTGGCGTTCGTCTTAAACG
The DNA here is from genome assembly GCA_948473455.1 of Teleiodes luculella. Classification (NCBI taxonomy): domain Eukaryota; kingdom Metazoa; phylum Arthropoda; class Insecta; order Lepidoptera; family Gelechiidae; genus Teleiodes; species Teleiodes luculella. Next base: position 11,493 of record CAOKYR010000070.1, on the reverse strand, counting down.
GTCAGAAGAAACTACACATTGGACAGCCATGATTATAGGAGAAAAATAAAGGCACTAATAAAGAAGCAAGAACAGTTTGGATCGTTTTGAAAATTGGAGAATATTTCGACCAAAGGAGCCCACTATGGGATTTTCATTTCCCGTATCGAAGCCAGCTACGAAATCTGGCTACGACGTGCGCCGAAGGGAAATAAATTGAGACGAGACGAAAAATAGAAGAGTGTCAAACCAAATCAAAATTTATTTTGTAATTGTAAACTTTTGGATATTCTACGTCACTTAGTATAAGTCATTTACATGCAGCCCTTTTAAAAAACCATCTTTGTAATTTTTATAAAAAAATATAATTTTCTTTACTCCAGTGACAGCTACTCACAAGACTTGAAAGACAGGATCTCAGCAGAGTTAGAAGCAGTATTCTGTGCGGGGGCGACGTTACTAGGAGCGGAGGGTTTGCAGGAGGTGCCAGCTTCCCTGCTGGCAGCAGACACGGCCAGGGAATACTGCTGCGTCAACATACTGGCGCTGCATGGTGAGATACTATACAGGATCCAGCAGGGTTCTGTAGTGAACCTACTAGGAGCGGAGGGTTTGCAGGAGGTGCCAGCTTCAGCAGACACGGCCAGGGAATACTGCTGCGTCAACATACTGGCGCTGCATGGTGAGATACTATACAGGATCCAGCAGGGTTCTGTAGTGAACCTACTAGGAGCGGAGGGTTTGCAGGAGGTGCCAGCTTCAGCAGACACGGCCAGGGAATACTGCTGCGTCAACATACTGGCGCTGCATGGTGAGATACTATACAGGATCCAGCAGGGTTCTGTAGTGAACCTACTAGGAGCGGAGGGTTTGCAGGAGGTGCCAGCTTCAGCAGACACGGCCAGGGAATACTGCTGCGTCAACATACTGGCGCTGCATGGTGAGATACTATACAGGATCCAGCAGGGTTCTGTAGTGAACCTACTAGGAGCGGAGGGTTTGCAGGAGGTGCCAGCTTCAGCAGACACGGCCAGGGAATACTGCTGCGTCAACATACTGGCGCTGCATGGTGAGATACTATACAGGATCCAGCAGGGTTCTGTAGTGAACCTACTAGGAGCGGAGGGTTTGCAGGAGGTGCCAGCTTCAGCAGACACGGCCAGGGAATACTGCTGCGTCAACATACTGGCGCTGCATGGTGAGATACTATACAGGGTCCAGCAGGGTTCTGTAGTGAACCTACTAGGAGCGGAGGGTTTGCAGGAGGTGCCAGCTTCAGCAGACACGGCCAGGGAATACTGCTGCGTCAACATACTGGCGCTGCAAGGTGAGATACTATACAGGATCCAGCAGGGTTCTGTAGTGAACCTACTAGGAGCGGAGGGTTTGCAGGAGGTGCCAGCTTCAGCAGACACGGCCAGGGAATACTGCTGCGTCAACATACTGGCGCTGCATGGTGAGATACTATACAGGATCCAGCAGGGTTCTGTAGTGAACCTACTAGGAGCGGAGGGTTTGCAGGAGGTGCCAGCTTCAGCAGACACGGCCAGGGAATACTGCTGCGTCAACATACTGGCGCTGCATGGTGAGATACTATACAGGATCCAGCAGGGTTCTGTAGTGAACCTACTAGGAGCGGAGGGTTTGCAGGAGGTGCCAGCTTCAGCAGACACGGCCAGGGAATACTGCTGCGTCAACATACTGGCGCTGCATGGTGAGATACTATACAGGATCCAGCAGGGTTCTGTAGTGAACCTACTAGGAGCGGAGGGTTTGCAGGAGGTGCCAGCTTCAGCAGACACGGCCAGGGAATACTGCTGCGTCAACATACTGGCGCTGCATGGTGAGATACTATACAGGGTCCAGCAGGGTTCTGTAGTGAACCTACTAGGAGCGGAGGGTTTGCAGGAGGTGCCAGCTTCAGCAGACACGGCCAGGGAATACTGCTGCGTCAACATACTGGCGCTGCAAGGTGAGATACTATACAGGATCCAGCAGGGTTCTGTAGTGAACCTACTAGGAGCGGAGGGTTTGCAGGAGGTGCCAGCTTCAGCAGACACGGCCAGGGAATACTGCTGCGTCAACATACTGGCGCTGCATGGTGAGATACTATACAGGATCCAGCAGGGTTCTGTAGTGAACCTACTAGGAGCGGAGGGTTTGCAGGAGGTGCCAGCTTCAGCAGACACGGCCAGGGAATACTGCTGCGTCAACATACTGGCGCTGCATGGTGAGATACTATACAGGATCCAGCAGGGTTCTGTAGTGAACCTACTAGGAGCGGAGGGTTTGCAGGAGGTGCCAGCTTCAGCAGACACGGCCAGGGAATACTGCTGCGTCAACATACTGGCGCTGCATGGTGAGATACTATAAATATGTGAAGACATCCTACTCACGGCCATCTGACGCTAAACTTGAGCCTGTACTATGGGTGTCAGACAGCTGATATACATACATAAATATACAACACCCAGACAAGAGACCAACACAAGTGGTCATCACACGAATGTTTGCCCTGGGCGGAAGTCGAACGCGCGATCCTGTGTTTTGCGGACTTGGTTCCTATGTATAAACGTTCATATCTTACCTTCTTAGGTGATTCTTGAAAAAAATGTGTTGACAAACAGAAATGGACGGACGTAAATTCTAATAAGGGCCTCTTTTTTACTTGTGGAGAAAATTACCCTTAAACGGGCATAGCATTTAAAAGAATTTTGTTTTTCTACTTTATGGTTTAAGTAAGAACTTAGGTAAGAACATACGCGTAGTAACTTTTGCCATATTAAGGGTTAAAATTTGTCCTTGTAGCAATAAATGTAGCTTGACTGATAGAATAATGATCTTCCAGAGACGAGTAGCAAGCCGCTGGACTTCCTGCCACTGGATCTGCCCGCCCTGCAGTGCAGCAGCAGAGTGCGCGTGGTGACCCAACTCGCCCTTGACCGCCACGACGACCACGAGCTAGCCAGTACTGTGCTGGAGTTCTTATTCCAAGTGAGTGGGACTTTTTGTATAACTCAGGGAAAGTATAGCGTTCGTTTGTGAAAAAACTGAAATCACTAACCCGAGATTTGTAATCTAGCAACAATCTTTGATTTATGTATTTATCATAATTATATAGGTATTTTTTAATACTTTTGTCTAAAAGATCGCTGTCGAAATATATTTTTCCTATATTGGATTCCAATATTTTCTATGTGTATGTCGGATTATTTAAAAAGGTAAATACTTAGTAATTCATTATTATTTTTACTATTAAAACTTGAAAGTAAAAACGCAGACGACACACCCTATCCTTTCTAAAAGATCGTTAATGGTTTGTACAGACGGGCATCAGACGCGCGGCTTTGTGCGGCGGCGGCTGCAGACAGGCGGCGCGCGAGCAGCTGCCGAGACTGCTACACGCACACACTTACCTGCACACTGTCGCGCTACACACACTAGCTGAGTACTGCCAAGGTGAGGCATACATTTGTTATCATCATGGTCTAAGAAAACAAGGTCTTCTATCCCGACCACGTGACTTGACACAAACCTACGTCATCGTGCTGGTCATCCTTGTCGAATGCTTGTTAATTGTTATTTCCTTCTCGCATTGTTATTGTGACGTAGGCTTGTGTCAGTCTGGGAATAGACCTTGTTTTTTAAACCATGGATGTCATTATAATTGTGTAGGGATGTTGACTTTATTGCGTCAGCCTCACAAACATCTTCGTCGCAAAATTTCCCATTCGCAAAATGGCCCCAGGTAGTAAAACGTCCCTTTCGCAAAATGTCCCTTTCGCAAAACGTTTCTTTCGCAAAACGTCCCTTGCGCAAAATGTCCCTTTCGCAAACTGTCCCTTTGGCAAAAGCGAAAGGTTTAAGATGTATCGTTCGTTTGAAATGAAATGAATCCTTTTACAAAAACAGAACAGCGGAAGTGTTATTTTTCTAACCTAGTTTTACAAACTTCCTTTGAAAACATAAAATTGGCACAGCAAAGTGCATAATTAAGTTGTTTGTGTAATAATTTTGTTTCTTGCTTATTATGTCGGTTTGGTTGTTGAGCTGACTCATGGTCTAAGAAAACAAGGTCTAACACTCCGACCACGTGACTGACACCAGCCTACGTCATTTTGCTTGTTCATCCTTGTCGAATGCGTGTAATAGACAAGGATGAACAGGCCAAAAATGACGCATAAAATGATGTTTTCTTAGACCATGAGCTGGTTAGCTAGTACAACGATTACATCCGTTTATCAAAGCCGAAACTATCCGGCCACGAGAGGTTGTAATGAGGAAGTGTCCTAAAAAAATCTAATTAGTCCGTCAGTTAGATTACTAAAAAATAATGTACACGTTTTTTTTTTTTCGTCTGGCAAACGAAAAATGCCGACGATACTGCACTTTGAAATTTCCAGTAACGACACGCCGCCATACAAATTGTACGAAACAAGTGACGTCATAGTACCCTTCTCATACATTTTGATTCGGTAAATCTTCGTCAAATTGAAAAAAAAAATACGTGTTAAATTTTTTTCGATAATCTAACAAAGGGATTAATTAGAATCGATTACTTTTTTCCGAGGACACTTCCCTATTGACAGTAGATTTGGTTGTTGTCAGTGGAGCAACTGGACCAGACTTGCTTAGAGCCCCTGTCTCTATTGAGCTGGCGCCCCAACACCGGCGAGGCTCGCCAGCTGCTGCAGCACTGGAGCACACGATGCCCGCACCTCCTACCGCCCCTGCTACTACACCTCGACTATACTCCTCACACGTGAGTATACTATAACTGGAGCAGACATGTCTGGAGCCCCTGTCTTCATCTCCCTGGCGCCCCAACACCGGCGAGGCTCGCCAGCTGCTGCAGCACTGGAGCACACGATGCCCGCACCTCCTACCGCCCCTGCTACTACACCTCGACTATACTTCTCACACGTGAGTATACTATAACTGGAGCAGACATGTCTGGAGCCCCTGTCTTCATCTCCCTGGCGCCCCAACACCGGCGAGGCTCGCCAGCTGCTGCAGCACTGGAGCACACGATGCCCGCACCTCCTACCGCCCCTGCTACTACACCTCGACTATACTCCTCACACGTGAGTATACTATAACTGGAGCAGACATGTCTGGAGCCCCTGTCTTCATCTCCCTGGCGCCCCAACACCGGCGAGGCTCGCCAGCTGCTGCAGCACTGGAGCACACGATGCCCGCACCTCCTACCGCCCCTGCTACTACACCTCGACTATACTCCTCACACGTGAGTATACTATAACTGGAGCAGACATGTCTGGAGCCCCTGTCTTCATCTCCCTGGCGCCCCAACACCGGCGAGGCTCGCCAGCTGCTGCAGCACTGGAGCACACGATGCCCGCACCTCCTACCGCCCCTGCTACTACACCTCGACTATACTCCTCACACGTGAGTATACTATAACTGGAGCAGACATGTCTGGAGCCCCTGTCTTCATCTCCCTGGCGCCCCAACACCGGCGAGGCTCGCCAGCATACTATTAGTATAAATCAAAATGGTTTTTATTCGATGTGTGATATTCGAGGTCAGAGGAGAATTTACCTATGCTTGTGTCGTCCTAAACCTTTTTTATGTATCAATGTTTACCGGCCATAAAGTTATAGGTTATAATAACTGTAATGATTTTTCTAAATACTCAAGCTTTCAGGGCTCTGTTTTGGCTTCCTCGGCACTGCAGTGCGTCTGGCATGTTTGCCGATGCTAGCGTGGATGACTTTTATGCAATAATGCGTAAAAAGGTCGCATCGTTATTAAGGAGAGTGCGAGGAAGTTCGAACAGGGTCCTGTCTGTGATAGGGGAGAGGATGGACTCCGATCTGCTCCGCAGGTTCACTGAACTTCACGTACTGAAGCGTCGGTGAGCCTGCTAAGAGCCTGTTTTGTTTAATATATTATAATGTTTATTTTATTTTTTAAACTGTATCTTTGTGTGTTAGCGTAGGTTACTAATATAGATAATAAGGTAATTGTACTAACAAGCTATGGACTAGTGTCTGATAATAAATGATTTTTATTTTTTTTATTTTTTATTTTATTTATTTATTTATAAATAACTTGACAATAGCTTTAACAATTTAACCCACTTCATACGACCAATCTTTAAAAAGATCACGGTTGTTTGAAAAAAAGATTTTATTTTTCTAATTTTGAAATCCCTTAAAAATTTTAATCAGCAAATCGCGTCTTAAACGAAAGAAAAAATAGACTCACAAAAAGGAGAGGGGGTTTTGTGATGTTTTCAAAACGTTTTAACTAATACTGTTTATAACGGCACAGCGGGCTACCCCTGGACACGCAGCTCACAATAGTCTCGTGGCTGTGTGGGCACGTGCGGCAACTAGCCGCGCCCCCCGAGTGGGCGTGGGCAGTGCTAAGGGCTGCGCGGCCGCACCGCGCGTGGTGGGCGGGGCCTCTCGACGCGCCGCCCCCCGACCCGCCCCCCGAGACGCTGTTCGATAAGGCCTGCGCCCTACTCACCAGCTCTTGGGGACACTCCATCCCTTTGGTAAGTTAATTATAACATCTCATTGTTTTTTTATTTATTTACCCTATGCCCGGTATCCGTCACTCCATGTACTTGCGCGCTATAACTACCTACCGCCCGGCCGAGCGGTTTCGGGCCGACTGCGGACCAATTCCATATTCCCTAAACGTGTTAGTAGAGTGGCGCAATACACGAGAGAGAGAGATGCAGCAACTACTTCCTTTCACCTAGCGCCGTGCGATCCTGAATTGCACTTTATTATAACGGAGCTAGGGTTGCAATTTATATGAATTATGTCGCCTAGTGTCGGACTACTATTTGGTATTCTGTGCCTATGCTTGAGTCGAAAAAGTACGACGGATCAAGCTTCACCGGACTTGAATCATCTCATTGTTGTTATTGACTTTTTATTGTATTATGCCTTGGGCTAAGGCAGAGGAAAGACGAGCTCCTAAAGAATACAGAAATCAAACTGCTGATGGCCAATCCGAACATAATAGGCGGAACAAAAGCTCACAGACTTCGCTGGCTTGGCCATTTAGAAAGGATGACAGAAGATCGCAGTATTTCAAGTAATATAAAGCCTGAACAAAGAATTAAAAAACCTCGCCATATTGCGTAGAGTCCGCGCCACGACTCAAGCCCCGCGGAAAAACGTGAGAACTAAAATGACACCCCTATGTTGGAGGTGATAAGTGTTAATTTCCGGTGCGTTGTGCGATTGCAACGCCGCGTCTGCGGGACTGTAGTGGTGGCGCGGACTTTAATTTCAATGGAACTGATTGTATAATGGAAATTATTGCCATAAACATAAAAATATACACGTGGCGCCCTCAGAGCAGGTTTTTTATTTCTTTGGTCAGGCTTTAATTACAATTTCGGTTATAAGTTGATTTAAAAAAAAAATGAATGAAGCGAAAGAAGTGTGTTTGGATCGTAGCAAGTGGAAGGAAGTGGCCTCTGCCTACCCCTCCGGGAAAGAGGCGTGACTTTATGTATGTATGTATGTAAGTTGAAATATGTTGGTTGGTGCGTTCTCCGTTCCCCGTAGGTAGTAACTGTATGTTTCCCCGCAGATATGTTCCGCGGGGGTGGAGGCACTGTGCGCGGTGGCGGCGGCGCGGGGGGGGGACGCCGCGCACTGCCTCGGCCCGCTCATGCGCGTGATGGCGCACTCCCCGGAGTCTATCTCGCTCACTCCCAAGTACGTACGCTAACAATAACTAGTCCGTGTCAACAAAGGGTCCATATAGTCCGGTCTCTTATGGGCATGCTTGTATGGAAAGGTATAAATTTTGGGGTTAAGCAATGCCCTTTGGTCCGAATGTTATACACATCCACCTGAGCTGAAATCGCCCGGTAGCCAGTCATAACCCCGCGACAGGTGGGGGGGAGGGGGGGTCAAAAAACAGAGCTCCCAGCGCTCAGAAAAAAAATTCTGGCCGATTTGTTTGGAGCTTTGAGTCAAGTTTGGTGTCGTTATCAGGTAACTAGATGATGCCCAATTCATTCCCCATACCAGTTTTTTAGGGTTCCGTAGCAAAATATGTCGTAATACTTAAAATTGTAAACTTTTAGTAGTAACGAAATCCAAACAAACCTTCATATTTTAATTTTTTTGTAGTAAACATGGTTTATAAAAAATACTGTCCGAAAGCCCATTTAGTTCTAATTTCAAAAACATTAATATTAAATATAAATTTGACTATTTTTAATGTACAATTAATTATTTAAAATTCAGCAACGTTCGTCAGCGCAGCGTAGGGGACTACAAAAAATTCGCAAAACAAGCTCTACTAACAAAAAAGACAACCGGCCAAGTGCGAGTCGGACTCGCCGATCGAGGATTTTGTACAAACCTGTAGAAATATAAGTACTCGTAAAACTACTCGCAAGAAAATCAAAATCCTTCTTTTTCTGTCGTGTCGATGATGGCTAGTTTCCATTTTTGTTGCCTAATACCTACCCTGCCACGCTGATTGCTCTTTCTGTGTCCTCTATGAGCTCCTCCGGTGTGTAAGACTCAGGGCATGCAGAACACGATAAACCATGGCCCACCTATCCATGGTTTGCGGCGACAGGCCGCACTCGTACTGGAGCTCCGTCCCGTCAGAAAGACCCCACCTTAACCGATTTTGTTTGATTCGACCAACCTGGGTTCGAAGCCTGTTTAATGATATCCAAAGGGACCTTGGAAGTACTTAGGTAGTAGGGGGGAGACTTTCCGAGAGTGGGACAAAGGAAGAAGGCGGCGAGCTCCGCGCCCGCCAGGGGTCACTTTTAAATTGGGATTTCTCTCGAACGATCGGAGCTATGAACTTGTAGAAGCTCCTACAGCTTTTCAGCCTTTTTGGACGGGGAATAATCGTACATTAGGTGCCTTAGGTCCATTTCAAACTTAGCTCTCTCCATAGCACTCGCTGCGCTTCTACGACATGTGGCGAAGCTTTGCCAGCAAGCCAATGCAGCATTTGAACAAGAAACGGCTTAAGGCGCGGTTATTCGAAAAACGTGCGTTAAGTAGTGATTTCAAAGTCCTGTAGAAGTTTGAAATATCGTTTAAAAATTCCAAAAAAAAATCATATTATAGTTCGAACCTCTGTCTAGATCTTCCACGTATGTGATACACGATTACATATACTTTGCTCGATAGAAATGCATCACGAACACAACACGTAATAAAACCTTTCAAGGTGTACCAATTTAATAATTACGATCTTTTGTTACCCAAAAATATATAATAATATTCCTCTTTAAATTTCCTAGATTGTCCACGCACTAAGGTTTTGATAAACATCCCCCTTTTTTTTTAATCAATTAAAAACCGATGAAAACTGTGTTTCGCCGCGCTGGATTGCTCGTTCCGCGCCGCCCGCTACCCCGTCAGTCGCAATCTGGCGCTTGCCAAATTTTCGCGGGAATACCTCGCCTTAAGGCAGCCAGTGATAATCCGGCACGTCTCGTGTAAGGCTACATCCACCTGCTTAGCATGTGCGGAGTGGCACCACATCTTCTCGAAAATGGAGAAAATTTAAGTACGCGCGATAATTAAACAGCTGTGTGTGTATCAAACATTTCAGTACGGAGAAGATAAATCATGACTTGACGGCTTGCAGGATACATTAGGTGTTAATGATTCTCCATATTCTACAGTGGCACGTTGGTGTGCTGAGTTTAAGCAAGGAAGAACTTCCACCAACGACGACCCACGCTCGGGACATTCTGCGACAGCAGTAACAGAACAAATGGTTAAAAAAGTTGAAAAAATATTTTATCCGATCGGTGTAACGTTCGTTTTATTGCTGATAAAGGAAGTGTCCATAATATTATACACGACTATTAAGGCATGAAAAGTGTCAGCGCACTGGGTGCCTACGCCTAGAATGCTTACGGACGCGCAGAAACAAACCCCCTCTAACATGCGCGGTCCACGCGTGACAGACATAATTTTGTCGTGCATATTCTCTTATCCTATTGGAGGATATTTCAATATGGCGGGTTTCTTGTGCGACAAGCTTTTATCATAGCACTGCATGTTACGGGTGCAGACTAAGAATTTCACAAAGCTGTTTAGATCTGTTACAACAAGATCCTGACCACTTTTTGGCTCGATTAGTAACTATGGATGAAACGTGGCTTCACCATTACGATCCTGAAACGAAACAACAGTCTATGACCTGGAAGAGACCGTTTTCTCCAAATCCTAAGAAATTTAAGGTAATTCAATCCGCCGGCAAAATTATGGGCTCTCTTTTCTAGGATAGCCAAAGGGTAGTAATTATCAAATACGTCAGTCATGAATGAAGCCAAACCACTATTACGGGCTCTTATATAAATTCTTGATGAAATACGCAACGAACGGCGTGGAAAACTCGCAGAAGATGTTTTTATTTTCATCAAGATAAAGCCTCCGCGCACAAGTCCCAAGTTGCCATGGCTGCCATTGAAGATGCTGGCTTTGAAAGGATGGAGCACCCACCCTATTCACCGGACCTCGCTCCTAGTGGGTTTCATCTCTTTCTACGGCTATAGGAGCACCTGGGAGGTCAGAATTTTAATGATAATGACATACCAAGTATAAACTTCTAAAAGGTTTGAAAAATTAAATAGCCTTTAATAAAAATACAACTGTTGCGGAGATGGAATGCACATGACTGCTTTTTTGAGGGGTTTTGTTTAAGAGCATTCAGTATTTCGAGTGCTCCGTTGAGGTTTTTAAAAAAAACCATAACTTTTACTAATATTCCTACCGGTTTTTTTTGAAGTGTTTGTTTTTCGAGTTTTTTTGCCGTCCCCTACGTTGCGCTGACGAACGTTGCTGAACTTTAAATAATTAATTGTACATTAAAAATAGTCAAATTTATATTTAATGTTAATGTTTTTGAAATTAGAACTAAATGGGCTTTCGGACAGTATTTTTTATAAACCATGTTTACTACAAAAAAAATTAAAATATGAAGGTTTGTTTGGATTTCGTTACTACTAAAAGTTTACAATTTTAAGTATTACGACATATTTTGCTACGGAACCCTAAAAAACTGGTATGGGGAATGAATTGGGCATCATCTAGTTACCTGATAACGACACCAAACTTGACTCAAAGCTCCAAACAAATCGGCCAGAATTTTTTTTCTGAGCGCTGGGAGCTCTGTTTTTTGACCCCCCCTCCCCCCCACCTGTCGCGGGGTTATGACTGGCTACCGGGCGATTTCAGCTCAGGTGGATGTGTATAACATTCGGACCAAAGGGCATTGCTTAACCCCAAAATTTATACCTTTTCCCATAAGAGACCGGACTAATAGAATACCAGCGTCGCAGCACTGGGCGGTCACTCCATACAGAAAACGCGTCTTGACAAGCTACTTCTTTTTAATAACAACTGAATATCAACAACAAGTTAATGGCACTAGGCGCTATGTAAAACACCCCCGAACACCCCTGCGGTGCCTGCGGGGTGCGGGGCGTGGGGCGCTATATTGGGCGGGGAACTCATTTTGGCGCGGGGGGGTGAG
>CAOKYR010000069.1:0-42706 GCA_948473455.1 Teleiodes luculella | reverse complement strand
TAAATAAACACAATTTTTCTTTGTTTTTCATAGACGTCTGGCTGTTGTTTTATACAATTTCAAATCGTGTCGTTCTTTAGACTCTAAAGGTTAGAGTGTCCCGCCTGTGATTCCTCTGTAGTCCGTGAAACCAAACCTAGGTTTAAAAAAAAGTATGTAAAGTCCGACCAGAGAAATAAAAAACCTCGCCCTGTTGCGGTATTTCCATGGTTCAAGAAAACAAGGTCTTACAATTAGACCACATGACTGACACGTGCCTACGTCATTTTGCCTATTCATCCTTGTCGAATGCGTGTAATAGACAAGGATGAACAGCGCAAAATGACGTAGATTTGTGTCAGTCACGTGGTCTATTTGTAAGACCTTGTTTTCTTGGACCATATGGGTATTTCAATGGAACTAATTTTATAAGGGAACATGTTGACATAGTCGTAAAAATACCTTGGCGCCCCCAGACCAGGATTTTTATTTCTTTAGTCCGGCTTTATGTATATAATGGTATATACCGTGCGGGTTGAGCGGCCTGAGCTCCCTGGAGCGCGGTTCAGTGGCGCCCTCCCCCGCGCGCCCCTCCCGCCCCTCGCGCGCCGCCCCGCCCCCCGCACTCGTCGTCGACGCCAGGCAGTACATTACTGTCGCTGAAATCAACAACGGTACATTATCACCACTGTACAATTTTAAATAATCGTAATGGATAATAAAAAGGGATTTTTTCAATTACAATGGACGAATCAGAAAAATAATAAACATGTCAGTCAAATACGATCAAATGACCGATCAACCAAGAAATTATAGATAGGTGACATACATCCATCAGGTAATCGTTTATACATTTACTAAAGACAAGTCATACACTGATCTAGCATAATGCAGATCTGGCATTCTGCATAACTGACATAATGCAATCTTTTTATTTCTGACATTACATTTACATACCTACTATTATTTTGTAGCATATAAAACAAAATTTGGAAAAACTTACATGAGTATATTAGTGCTGGGAATATTGGCTCATTTCTTTCTTGAGCCGTCTCTACTAATATTCTGAGTGGTCCTTTTGGAGTTAGTACTGCCACCAAATCTGCAACAATTTCAGTCAAATTATTACTTGTTTCGAGGTCGTTTCACACACTACTATCTGACCCCAAACGAAGCAGAGCCTGTTATCACAGTAGACACAGAACAGTAAGTTATCTCCATACCAACTGGCCGCATCGATTTGAATGTGAGCGCGCCGTGTAGGCACGCGCCGTCACGCACACGCTTGCATTTAGCCCATACTGCCGCCCCCTTATTCCCCCTTATTTTATGCTAGTGTGTGCGTGACAGCGCGTGTCTACACGACGCGAGGCGCGGACGCACCCATTTAAACCGACAGCGGCACGTTTGTATGAAGATAACTTACCGGTTTTACTGTGCTGTAATAAATATGCAACATCCAGACACAAGGCAAACACAAGTGCTCATCACACGAATGTTTGCCCTGTTTCACAAGCATTTGTATCAAGAAACACTTGCCCCAAATGGATATGACGGCGAGTACCGCCCAGGTGGTCCACTCAGGCAGGTATTTGATGAAGACGAGCGCCATCAGCGCCGCGATGAAGATCAGGTACGCTTGTTGCAGCCGCAGGGGGCCCTTCCAGTGGATCACTATCATCCCCATCACGCCAAAGTTCCACATGACAAACACTAGCGTTATGTAGTCCATCGGGATGTTGTACGCTCTTAATGCTTCTCTGCAAGTTCAAATAAAGTGTATCAGCTAACGTAAACAGTTTTGGAATAAATAGGGATGTCGACTGTCTAGTCGGGCATGTCAAAACATTATTACAGACTTATGGCGTCATTAAGTAAAAAGTTGTTAGTCGTTTTTTTGAGCGTTTTTACTATGAAAAATTGTAGCGCGGGCGGAAATTTTTGATGAAACTTGGACACAGGGATATAAAAGAATTTGGGCATGGATAAAGGCTACCTTTTACCACGGAAAAAAACTTTATTCCCACGGGGAAAATGGTAGAGTAGGCGAAAAGTTTTCATTAAATTTGGTACAGAGATAGAAATCGTACAGTAAAAAGTCGAAAACCAACGCGAGCGTAGCCACGGGCGGGCAGCTAGTATGTATAAACATTTTACTTACTCAATATATAAATATGAGAACAGGAACAACAGCATAAGGGAGGACATGATGAGCCACCCGTGGATGATCTTGTAGCATCTCTTTTTGTACAGCACAATGAGAAGAACTGTCATCAACGCTATCACACCCAACAGGATCATGGAATTGGCTAAGGCGTTCCACGTTTTAGTCACTGCTGAAGGACTCTCCTCGTGGAATGGGGTATACGCTCTGTGAAAAAGGAATTTGATATGTTAGGTAGGTATTTTGAATATTCAGCTTGTAGGGAACAATTGGAGTTACGTGATGACTAAATGATAGCTTTGCTGACTTTAATTCAAAAGTGACCTAAATAGGCTGTAGTTAAGATATTGATTTCTGGCAGGTTCTAGTTCAAAGTGTATGACAAAGATTTATTATAACCTATTAATTACACAACCATATTCTTTCTCATGATTTTTTTTTGGACAGGCAGCTTTTAGTATTATATACTATGGACAACCACAATATAAAATGTAAATTTTCATTGCAGTCATGTAGCATATTCAAATTAAAATGTAATATTTGGTTTTCAGTAATTACAAACTAATTCTTTCTTATTATGGTTGTATTTTCATTGTGATCATAACTTAGTGCTTGAAATCAAATTGCCATCCCATTTTTGAAGCGTTCATGCTCTATCTATAACTTGTTATAATAACAATAATCAAATCATTTATTTCATATGACATAGCATCCTTAGACATTGTACTCATTCTGAGGAAAAAAGCAGGTACTAACTAATATCTAAAATATGCAAAGTCTATGTAACACAATATTGAAAATATAAAAGAATATAAATTAACAAGTTAAAACAATACTTACAAATATACATCCTTAACAGAATAGAAGCTGATTGAGCGGATAGTGGCAACAACGACGAGCATGCACAGAGTGACGGGCACAAACAGCTTGATGACGTGCCGGGCTCCGTACTTCAGCTCGAGCTCCTCCATCTGCGCCTCCTGCGTTGGAGCGGCCGGCCTGCCCCCGCCCCCACCCCCACCCCCGCTGCCCCCACCGCCGCCGCCACTGCCGCTCGCTCCTGACGCACCATCCGTAGCTTCCACACTCTATTAAATATAATTATAATAAACTACTTTTACAATTTTACAACATTAACTTATTAATTAACATTAACTTTTTACAATGAATAACAGTACAAGACTTCTGAGAGGACACGATATGAAGCTCAACTGCTCACACTCGAATACAAATGTCGCCCATTATCTCTTGTCAAACAGAGTGGTTTCTATTTGGAATAAACTGCTACAGGATGTGGTCTCTGCACCTTCAGTGAACGCGTTTAAGAATAGACTGGACAAATGGTGTAGTGCTAACAAGGACTGTATATCTAAAAGTGGGCATATGATGTGACTCTAACATACCTTCATAAAATAATAATAATTAAAATATTAAATAAAAACCAACCAGCACTGTTCAGGACCTATCAGCATAATTGCTGCCTGTCCTTAAAATAATAAATAAAATAAATAAATAAATAATATAATACATACATTTTTGAAATAATGATTACAGTTGAAAGATGTATATTAAATTAAATATTATCGGCATGTGACGATGCACAGCATCTGTGAGAGTGCGCCACCTACTTCCGATTCGATTTCCACCAATTAGAGGCCATTTCCTGTGAATATTGGTTGCTAATTTGACTTTGTGTCACCAGAGGACGGCTCGTTCGACCTTACCTCATAGCGTCGTTAACTTCCGATCTAACATCTCAGTTTAAAGTCTGTCAAAATTTAAAATAATTTTTTGTAAAAAATAATTTATTTTAAATTTTATATTTTGAATTTAGAAGCGTATTCTAAATATTAGTCTAAATTTATTTATTTTTCTTATTCAAGAAATTAGTGACAGTGTAATGGAAATTTTTTGATAAAATTTTTAAATTATTTTAACGGATTTAAAAGCGTATTTTAAATTCGTTGCTCATTACCGTGAAATAAGTGAGAATTAGTCTTTTTCGTGTCATGATGTTCGCTTTTGCTACAAAAACGAGTATCTTAGAAGGTAACTAACAGCTTCAATTTCACGTGAGTACTTCCAACTTTGCTTTTGTAAACTTTTGTTTGAATAAGTCGTTCGTTAGCTGCGACGACTCAGAGGAGAATGTTTTCGAGCGTATCGAAGTTATGAGTGTTAAGGGCTCCGCAAGCCCATCTCGATATGATTGTGGGAATGCACCTACCCTACCATTATCTAAGCCGAAACTGAATAACTCTGTTGTTAGCTGTGACAATGACTCACAGGAAAATGTTTTCGAGCGTATCGAAGTTGCTTATAAGGGTTAAGGGCTCCGCAGGCTCGTCTAGATATGATTACGGGAATGCACCTACCATTATCTAAGCCGTTGTTGTTTGCTCCACTATCTGTTCATGTTATCGCTAGAACCATTATTGTCTAAATTAATCCAAGCTGGGTGTTCACCCTGCGGCTTCGCCCAGGTCGTAATTTTTACTTGAGAAAAATGGATTTTCCCGTTTTAAAACATTACATACAAACTTGTCAACTAATTACGTACACCTGACAATAATGAAGTCTTATCCTCCATACAATGGCTTATATAATGGTCACCTAGCTTTTTCTCAAAGTGGGCTCAAGCTCATCTACAAAAATTACTTCATAGAAAGACTTGAGTAAGGGTTAAATTTTTAATTTAGCAGTTATTGAGCTTTTACAACCCGTCACGTGAATATCGTTAAGCCTCTTTATTAAAGTAACTGTATCCTCAATGCATTCTTATCGAGTAGAGGTCAACCTATCTCAGAAACCATGGTGTCGGAATTGTTGGGCCGACTTGGCTTCCGACACGGCTCCTATATTGGCCACATCCGCAGATAGTAGCCGGGACCAACGGTTTTACATGCCTTCCGAAGCACGGAATGCATTGTAATAATATTTCGATGGAATATATTTTTCAATAAATCAAATACAATCTGCTCCCTTTTTCTGTGTAATGTATGTGGTCTATAAATGTGTGTAATGTATGTAAATAATGTGGTCTCATCTCACCACACTCAGGAAGATCTGTATTGGTTAAATTCTAGACAGTGTTCAGACAGTTCTAGCTGGTCGTGGTGATTCACTATGTTTTGTTTCCGTATATGGCGTGTTGGTGAATTTAAATTTTTACTTAGCACAAAATCTGTACTACCCTCCATTTGAGTAGATGATCGACCGTGCCCGAACTGTATCTACCGCCTGACGTCTAGAGATATTTTCACAAGCGACGACAGCAAAGCAAACTATCGGCCGCCTCTCGGATTGGCTGGATACATTGCACTTCAACACAAGGCGATTAACAAAGAAAGAAAATTATTTATTTACCACACGTTGCGTTACAAATGTAACGTAAACAGGAATGTAATTCAGAGTCGTGAGATACACATGTGAAATAAAAATGTACATTTGGCGTTATATGCAGAGAGAAGTGAAGTTTGTCAAACCGCAAGTTTAATCAAGTTGAGTGAATCCGTTATTATCATGAAATAATTGATACATGGGGGCTGTTTCCGAGCGTATCGGTACAACAGTGATAGTTCCGTCTGGCTGCGTAGGCCAACCTGATGTCTGTCTTGAAATGACGTCAGGGGATGTGTCTATCATTAACCCTCGGCTAGTGCTTGCCTCTCAGCAACACTACGCAATTTCCTGTTCGGGGGCTGTCTTCGAGCGTATCGGGCAGTTTTCAGGCTTATCTGGCAGCGTATGCCAATTAGTGATGTCTAAATGTGACGTCAGATGTCTGTCATGAACCCCCACCAGTGCTTGCTTCTTATCAACACTGCAATATAGCGGCGTCCTATTTTTTTTTACATCTTCAACCAAAGATTTACGTAGGTTGCCTCCTGGCGTTTCGCGGCAGCGCCGTCTATACCATAGGATAATCGCATTTGACTTAAGGGAACGTATCCCACCGAACTTCAGCCAGAGCTTGGCTCACTTCAATCCTGTACAACCTAGTGGCGTCTTAATCCCACATAAAATTTCTTTTGGCTGCTTTTCAAGCTTAACATGGCAGTTTTGCTCGCCTGTACCCAAGGACATGCCATTTTTGATTTAATCTTCATTAACCTTTAGCCAGTGCTTGCCTTCAACACTGTACAACAACAGCGGCGTCTGACATATCTTCAACCAAGGATTTCTGTGGTCTGCCTGCGTGCGAATCGCACCAGTCCTCTCTGGTATAATAATAACCATTAGTGACGTCAGGTAATGTCTCCGCTTCTGTGGTAGCCAGCACTACGCTTCTAATAGGGGTCCTATTTTAACCTTCAAGCCAGGATTTTTACAGAGCGTATCGTGACGCTCGATTACACTACCGACACAGAAGAAAAGAACAGGTCGAACTGTTATTGATGTAAGGTAATGTTTCAGGGAATAACATCCATTCAGTGCTTGTCTCCAAAACACTATGCAATCTGCTTACATTACAATTTAGTACTTCATTAATCGCAACAGATTATACTACGCCTCGTAGCTCGATTTTACTTAACAATTTGGTTCGTCAAGGATGCATTTATTATTGTGTGGCATGTGATGCGCGGTAACCAACATTGACCCAAGTGTGGTGACCTGTCGCAATGACTCGAGGCAATGTTCCAGCAGTGATATGGCCGGCAGCTGGGATACTTACAGGCCTTCGGGTATGCGTAGTAACATCACTTGCCAGTGTTTTAATAATGTAGATATAAATAGTACTTTCAGGTCTTTCTACAGTCAACAGCTTTGGCGGAAATGGAAGTCGGAGCCCAGATACCGCAGCTCAAAACAATGGCATCACACCACACCCGTGTGTCACTGGTAGTAAACAATTCTAAAATTACAACTGAAAGGTAACCAAGTTCAAATTACAATTTCCTTTGGTGCCTAGACCACTCCCCATACATTCTTTCTTCGCAAGAAAAAGGAGGGGAGGGCGCAGTCTAAGAACCCATAATATGGTAGTCAGCCTACCGAAAATACAGCTATAACTTCCGGATACCTTCTAGTTTTGGAACGGTAAATTATAATTCGGTTGAAACTGTTGTTGTTAAGAATATGAATTCAGGGTATATCTACTAAATAATTAAGCAAACCAACAACCAATTGTCTATTTACCCTCATCTTACCAAGTAATGTTATAATTTACCTTAATAAAATTCTCATACATACTTACAAGTTAATGTTATTCGCGAAAATAAATTACCGTTCTTTGTCATACTTTAGTAAGTTTGCAGCTGTTATACATACATATATACATACAGTCGCGTGTCTTTCCCCGAGGGGTGGGCAGAGACACACTTCTTTCGCTTCATCCACATTGTTTTATAACTGGAATTTGTTGGGCGCAACCTCGTTCGTCCGTAAAATTCAATATGCGTAATATTCGTTTGCTGATATTATATGTAGGTACATGAATGCATATTGTATAGTATGAATTCGTTAGAGGGTTGTTGAGTTAAAACGCTTGTATAACGAGCTAGTATGTACTAGCTCGTGTGTGTGTATGTGTGATATGTGTTGTTTTCACCTTAGTTTCAATATACCCTATGAGTGAATGACTCTAAATTTCTGGGTGCAGTGGTGATCATACTCGATCTTTAAATATTTATTTGGAAACATTTAATAATTTGTCGTTGCGGTTGAGTTATGGGAATTCGAATAACGTTTCAAGTGGGCACATTATATTAGGTACTAAACTGAGGGGCAACCCTTGACGGCGATTCTGTTTAATGATTAGACGTGATTAGTAAAATATTTTACCTTGGTTAGATAATGTTTTAGAACTGAGTATGCAGTCATAAATAGCTAAATGTAATTTTTTCTACCCTCAATAGCTTCTCGCAGCTATTAACCATACCTCTCTATATTGTGATTAATTTTGCAAATTTTTATTCGCACCTCGCGGATGAAATAACTACACAACGTCATAGTCTACCTTTCTTTCACGAATAGTAATCATGTGAGGAAGAACTTTCATTCTATAATATCATAGCAAAGATGAATCTAAGAAACGGGTCTACTAATTTTGCAAATGATCCGATTATTTACTAATAAATTTGTTTAAAGAGTTATTTTGCAGAGAACTTCAGCACAAGCATAATTCCTCATCACATAGCGTCGTTTAGTCACCAGGAGATATAAACACGTCTCTCACAGATGCTGTGCATCGTCACATGCCGATAATGATCCAAGTTTTACATAACAATAAAACTTGTATTATTGAGCAGAGACGATGCACAGCATCCCTTCAAGGGCTCCCGGTGAGAGACTTATGAGGTAAGGTCGAACGAGCCGTCCTCTGGTGACACAAAGTCAAATTAGCAACCAATATTCACAGGAAATGGCCTCTAATTGGTGGAAATCGAATCGGAAGTAGGTGGCGCACTCTCACAGATGCTGTGCATCGTCTCTGCTCAATAATACAAGTTTTATTGTTATGTAAAACTTGGATCATTAATAAAATATACACATCACAAATATCAAATGTTCTATTGAACTGTGCAGTTTTTGTATTTGTTTCAGTCTGCAATCAGTTGATAAGTATAATTTTTGTGGCTAGTAAAATGTGGTATATAAAATAAAAAAGCACAGTAATTAACATGGAAGATATTACCTTAGTGCAGTTTAAATATTAAAGTAACTAAGGACTGACCTAACATACAATTTTACAAGTTTTAAACTGTTACCTGGTCAAATTGTTGCATAGTCTTTCAATTCAACAAATTAATTATGTTTTTATTTACATTTCTGTCTTAATAATTATATCATAAATTATTTATAATTATTATAATTTGTTGCCTGGAAGAAATTTCTTATCGCCGATAAGGCCGCCACCTGCCCATTCTTCTTTGTGTATTGTACTGTACTACTTTTGTTTGTTTTGTGCAATAAAGTATATTATGATTTGATAAATATTTGTAAATGAATAACTTAAAAACAGCATAGTGGCAGCTTATCTATTATTGCGCTGTGATATAATATAATTAGATATAAACAGAAGGTTGACTCAGACAGAGTAGGTGTAACATCCTGATGATGTGGTTACATATTGGTTATGTCCTAACCTCGCCAGTAGTGTAAAAGAAAGTAGAAAGTGGCAGGGTGTTACTAACGCCATAGCTGCGCTGGGGCTCCGGCTTGGTCTTCCTTTTCCTCGCGATGCGCTCCGCTATCTCCCTGTCTGGACGCGCTTCGGCGATGTGGCCGTCCATCAGAGCGGTTTGCTCTGTCGCCTCCTCAAAATCGCTGCCTGATTCACTCATTCACTGCACCAAAGTACTACGCACATTTTAAAATAAACAACAAATAATTCTGCATATGAGGCCAGCTTGATCTACTTTACTGAGAAAATTGAAAACGCTTCTTACGCTAAAATAGATGACAGACAGACAAATGACAAGACAAGCCAGACAAATGACAGCAGGGAGCAGACAGCCACAGACAGCGAAACGAACGAAAGCATTGATAATTTTCGAAGGCTACAGCATTTTATTATTTTATCTATCTTGCCTTCTCTTGCAATGGAATATGTGTATTTGTTGTCACTTTCTACTATCACGTAAAATGATTTAGTTTTATACAAAGCGTCAAATGCGTTTTGTTTTTGTATTGCTGTTGCGCGCGAGCGTTGCTTTTTTTTTTTTTTAGTTTCTTTCTCCCTTATGGGAAAGGCAAAGGGATCTAAGCCCATACAGCCTAGTCTTTAGTAGTTTCTTGCATTATCCAAGTTTAAATGTCTTCATCTTCAGTCATTTCTTTAGTTTCATTTCGTCGTCTTTAGTCATTTCTTGCATCCATGTACGTCTTCAGTAGTTTCATTTCTTGTTAGGTACGGGATCATTGAAATGCAAGGGTGGTTCTTACATTCCAATGATACTGAAGTTTAACGCGGGGTATCAAACCAGAAACAGCTAACCACTCATTAATTGTGCGAGCGTTGCGTTGCATGCGCCGTAGAAGAAAAAAATGCTGGCGATGAAAAAAAAAATTAAATCCTATAATAATGTAAGACTCAATAATTTATGTTATTCACCCAGTTTGCACACCCGATATTCCATGTCAATGAGTTTTTTAGGGCATCATCCGCTAAAACATGCGCAGTCGTCCGGCGCGTGGGTCTGTATTGAAAAATAGTAAAGCCTGACCAAAGAAATAAGAAACCTGCTCTGGGGGCGCCACGTGTATATTTTTACGACTATTAGTCCGGTCAACGAATGGCTCAAAGGGGGGTGTAGAGTGCGTGAGCGGGAGCCTAAGCGATTTCTTCAGAAACTTATTCAGAGTGCTTAGGGATAAAACATACTAAAAGTCCCCACGTCTAGGAGGTGAGCTGGAGGGGGGAGGGGGGGTTAAAGGTCTCATTTTTAAGTTTTTCGCCAATATTACAGAAACGGTGCGTTGTAGCAAAATATGATCTTAGATGAAATGAAAGCTTATAAAATTCTCTACAACTTTTATTCTATATCGATTTTTCATATTCCTAACCGTTTTTGAACTACACGCTCCTGAAATGTAGGAAGTACTGTTTAGTAGGGGATTTATTGAAATGTTTGTATGGGAAACATTTTTTATTGGACGAGTCGACGAAACTTGGCATGGTTGTAGAATAGGTGATCCTAAGTAGAAATCCACCGGGACCCATGACTTGTACTCCCTCTGAAGCCGGGGGGAGGGGGGTGAAGTTGGATTTTGCTGCCCTTTTTGTTGACGCTATATCTCTAAAACCGTAAGTACTATGACAAGTTTGGTATCATTTTCGAATAACTCGTTAACGTAGAATTTATATTCGGTATTATAAAATAGGGTGGCCATACAAAAAAACTAAATTTTAGGACAAAATTCGCAAAACACAGATTAAATCTTCCCACATAAATGTCGTTTACTTTTCCCATGGGAATGGTATCGATACAAAAAAAAATATGTCGTGTAGCAGCATTCACGGGCTTTACAAATATATAACTTTTAAGGCACTTACTTGTTAAAAAAAAACACCTCTTAATCTCCTACCGTTTGTTCCGGCCGCTCTAACTTTCCATTCTAACCTGAATTTCTACATCTCCTATATGTTTGGAAGGTTTTGTAACACCCACAACATTTCTGCCATACATTATCACCCCTTAATACCACTATTTTGGGACTTTGGTCTTGGAGCTAGTTCCATGTTCATTACCTTTGTCTGCCGCACATGCAATTTTATTTTTTTAACCCATTTTTTATCAAGTAAGTGCTATAAAAGTTATATATTTGTAAAGCCCGTGAATGCTGCTACCCGACCATATTTTTTTTGCATCGATACCATTCCCATGGGAAAAGTAAACGACATTTAAGTTAAAAGACTTAAAGTGTTTTGTGAATTTTGTCCTAAAATTTAGTTTTTTTGTATGGCCACCCTATTTTATAATTCCGAAAATAAGTTCTACGTTAACGAGTTATTCGAAAATGATACCAAACTTGTCATAGTACTTACGGTTTTAGAGATATAGCGTCAACAAAAAGGGCAGCAAAATCCAACTTCACCCCCCTTGTCGCGACGAACGCGAAATTGGCAGAATTTGGCCATGTTGGACCAATCCGTTGGCCAACTATAATGTTTTTAATATTGGCCACACAAGGATTATTTTAAGGTTGGGTAGTTTTTGTTTACTAACAGAGCGGCCATACTGGTTGGGTCGATGATGATTGGCTACAGCAGAAGCCATATTGGAATTGTGATTAGCTTCTGATTGGTTGATGTCTTTGAGTGGTAGGGGTTGTTTGTTTCCCGCCAAAAAGGTCGTGTTAGGTCAAATGTGGTTAGCTGTCGTTCAGTCTTGTGTCAGTGGCCGAAGAAGCAAGAAGTGTAAGAGGAATCTATGCCGGATGGCGGCAAGCTCTGGAGCAGCGGTGGAACTCTGGGAAAATAAAGCTAAGTAGTCTTGATGTGTTTCGAGCTCTTAGAGATGTCCATGTATATATATATTTGTCATGTATAACTGTGCCACGTGTTTGGGCTACCTAAGACATTGACCTGACTATGTATGACTTCCCCACAGACTGTTTACTTGGACTGACTTGCTATCTGAACTGTTTAACTTATGATATGTGGCCTCCCAATTGGTATCGTGTATGATAGATGTATCATACTGTGAAATGTGATGTAGAAAGGTTGTGATATGTGATATAGAGAGGTGGTTATATGTTGTATCGGTGGTCGCACCACCTGGAGGCCACTTGTGGGGGGGTCCAAGTGTGCAACTCGCTCAGCAGGCACAACTGAGCGATAGGAGCTGGCGCCAGTATCGCCTGGCGAGCTGGACCCAAGTGGTGGCGGGGCGATATAGTGGGGTGAAGGCCCCTTCCCAAAATTACTGTCATCATTTATCAGGAACTTGTATCGAAATTGCTATCATCATTTATCTGGCCTTACAGTTGACCTAGGTTGCCATGGCAATATGGCTCTGGTCTGGGATGGGGGAACGATAAGTCAGTTGGTAAGCCATGTATGACTACTACTAATACTGTCGCGACGACTGCTTGACAATACTGTTGACTATTGACACACTGTTGAGTGTGTGACTGACCATGACTATACAACCTTTATGATATCTATATGTACGTCTATTTATTCTCTAGCTATCACTTGTGAGTATGCATGGAAATCAACTTATCATAATCCCACAGGTTGTGCAGTGATTCATTGGTCTTGTGTCCTGCGTCTCATCTGGTTATCACAACGTCAGCGGAGAGCGACAGTTGCAGTACGATCGGAGCTAGAGTTCTATCAGCGAAGCGAAAGGGAAGTCCGGCGGTCAAGGTAGGAAATTTCATATTGTTTATGGCCCGGAATTGTTTTTCGGCGAGCGGCTACTTCCCTGGATGACGTTTCGATTACGTCATATAGTACATATATTCAAGGAGACTATAGATACATGTACATACATATATGTTTTACATTGCCCCAATGCGCGCTCGCCGACACCCCTCCCCCCGGCTTCAGAGGGAGTACAAGTCATGGGTCCCGGTGGATTTCTACTTAGGATCACCTATTCTACAACCATGCCAAGTTTCGTCGACTCGTCCAATAAAAAATGTTTCCCATACAAACATTTCAATAAATCCCCTACTAAACAGTACTTCCTACATTTCAGGAGCGTGTAGTTCAAAAACGGTTAGGAATATGAAAAATCGATATAGAATAAAAGTTGTAGAGAATTTTATAAGCTTTCATTTCATCTAAGATCATATTTTGCTACAACGCACCGTTTCTGTAATATTGGCGAAAAACTTAAAAATGAGACCTTTAACCCCCCCTCCCCCCTCCAGCTCACTTCCTAGACGTGGGGACTTTTAGTATGTTTTATCCCTAAGCACTCTGAATAAGTTTCTGAAGAAATCGCTTAGGCTCCCGCTCACGCACTCTACATTTCTTTATTGACCGGACTATATGGCAACAATTTCCCTCATAAAATTAGTTCCATTGAAATTCCGCAATATGGCGAGGTTTCTTATTTCTTTGGTCGGGCTTTACATACCTAATTATTTTTCTCTTTCAAAATAGTATGATTTTACCCGCACTTTCACTCATACTATTTTTCTAATACAGACACGTGCAAGTTTGAGCGGACGCTCTTACAGAGAGGTAAGAAAAAGCCCGCTTACTCTTAGATCTTAGGTTTTTTATCATGAATATTTTTATGGGTATTTTTGTGTAATATAAATAAGACCAATTTAGTAATATTATACGAATTTATTTCATGATAACATAACATTTCCCAAACTACACCAAACTAAGCCGTTGAACGGACATGTAACTGTTTTAGAATTAAATGTATTTTCGTGTTTTATTGGAGTAGGCTGACAAATATTACACTAGAACATAATATTATACTGAAATT
Source organism: Teleiodes luculella (assembly GCA_948473455.1). Classification (NCBI taxonomy): domain Eukaryota; kingdom Metazoa; phylum Arthropoda; class Insecta; order Lepidoptera; family Gelechiidae; genus Teleiodes; species Teleiodes luculella. The sequence goes on along the minus strand of CAOKYR010000069.1, from coordinate 28,666 downwards.
ACGATACAATAATAGCTCTACAAGTACAGCCCTTCCGGAGTGCCTTCCTTCTTGCGGTAGAGGACGCTTTCTTTCGATTTCTTGAAATCCTCGTTGGTGACCTTCATACGGCGCTCGCGTAGCGCCATCAAACCGGCTTCGGTGCAAATAGCCTGCAAATATACATCTAATTAGTAAATTAAATACACGTGATACATACATTATCCATATTACCTAAAAATATACATACAACAATTTGCCCGTTTTTGTTACCTTTTCGTGCAAAAAATAATTGAATCCACCCAACTTTTTCTGTGGGTGTCAGGCGACAAAAAATAAGACAGGGACTGTGCGTACAGCATCCTTTTACAAGCGATGCCCGATCCGCCTGACAAACTTGTGTATTATAGAAAAAGTTCCTGGCAAGGTCTTACTCTAGAAGCAAGCAAAAACCTAAGCCGGCACTACACTCTCGACAAAACCCGAGAGCCGAAAGGGACGCGGTTATGCGTTAGAATGAGATGCAAATACACCGCGCTCACTCTAGCGCATAACTGCGTCCCTTTCAGCTCTCGGGTTTTGTCGAGCGTAGTACCGGCTTTAGACGGACTTTTTAGGGCATTAGACACATTTGATAATGATAATATATTCCTCAAAATTTGCTAGTAACTTTTTTAAGGATTATAAATAAAGTCCGAATGTGTACCTTAATGTCAGCGCCAGAGAGGTCATCCTTGGACATGATGAGTTCTGAGAGGTTGACGTCGTCTGCGAGCGTCATGCGCGAGGTGTGTATGGTGAAGATGCGGCGCTTGGTCTTCTCGTCGGGCAGCGGGAACTCTATTTTGCGGTCGATGCGGCCCGGCCGGATCAAAGCCGGGTCCAGGGTCTCTATGCGGTTCGTAGCCATTATCACCTACAGGAAAAACATTAAAATATTGTTGTTGCAAAATAATAACCTAAAAAACAGATTGATCTTGAATTAGATTCAGATTTGGAAAAAGAGTTTTTGGCAATCCAGACCAAACACAGCAAGTATTTTTCGCGTCAATTAAAACATACGTATTCCTCACAAAAAATGTTTTCGTTTGTTTAAAAAATAACAATTTCCTGTTTCAAAATTAAATCCATCCTTTCTCTTAGCAATATAAGCCTCTTGTTAAAGTATACTAGATTTTTGGCTTTGGTTGTCATTTTTTTCGTATGTTGTATATTGTATCTTGAATAAAGTGGCTACACTCTATAACTCACTTTGACATCGCCCCTAGAGTCAAAACCGTCCAGTTGATTTAGAAGTTCCAACATAGTTCTTTGGATCTCTCTTTCACCTCCCGAGTTTGAGTCGTAACTAAAAAACAAAATACATTATTAATAGTACCTACTATATTACTCATAAATCATATATTAATAGTCCTATTATTGGTTATCGTGTGGGTTACGAGGTTATTCTACCTCACACAAACCCTAATGTCGGAATTATTGAGCCTTCTTATTATTGGCTTCCGACGTGGCTCCTATAACAATTACATCCGTAGGTAGATAGTAGCCGAGACCAACGGCTTTACGTGGCTTCTGAAGCACGGAATAAAAATTTTTCATGATTCAGCCTGCAATGTCCTAACCAAACTGGGGAACGGAACGTCTCACAAAGTGATATTTGTTTGATGAGTGCCAGGATTTGAACCCGGAACCTCCGTAACGTCGTCAGGCGAGTTTTTGACCACTCGACCACGAAGATTGTATGAACTGGTAGAATGTGCTTTAAATAACTTACCGTTTTGTGCCTACCGCGTCAATTTCGTCAATAAAGACAATAGAAGGCGCGTGTTCTTCGGCTACTCTAAACAATTCACGAACTAGTTTAGGCCCATCTCCCTATAAGGAAATAAAATATTTATCAACAAGTTTCCCATTTTATATACATCAAATCAAAGTATATTATTTCCATCCAATTTAGCAAAAACATAAATTGATTTATTCTCCTGCTATCCCAACATCTCCACCAAGAGATACTCATAGATAAGATTTTATCCAGGGTTGCACGCGTGTGTCGAAAATAAAAGTATTAATCAAGCAATACCTGACTTTCTGGGAGCGATGCGTCAAACTTAAAGCCATAAAGAATATTAAAAATAAGCGCTTAAATTACACCTCACGTAATCCGAGCACAAAGCTAAAGAGACTGAAAAGGAGACGTTTATGGAGAAGTGGTATTGAATTTCAAGGGACTAACCAGATATTTCTGGATAAGCTCTGAGCCGACGACGCGCAGGAAGGTGGCCGAGGTCTGGTTGGCTACTGCCTTGGCCAGCAACGTCTTGCCGGTGCCAGGCGGCCCGTAGAGGATCACACCCTTAGGTGGCTTGATGCCCATCTCTTCATAATACTCTGGGTGAGTCAAGGGCAATTCCACAGATTCCTAAAGAAATTAAATATTATTGTACTCGTATTTTACAATACAGAAGTTTTTAAACATTTTCAATTATTATTTAACTTAACCAATTTTAGCTTTTGTATTTTGTAAGTATTAAACTTGATTCTGCATTAATTGGTAGAATAAGTACAAGGTTTACAACTCTAATATACTACTAGATTAAAATTTAAAGTGATTCATAAAAAAGGAATAAACAAAAGCAATAATGTTTTAAACTTGATACTGTATATTGTCTGGATACCTTAATCTCTTGGATCTGTGTGTCCAGTCCACCGATGTCTGCATAGGTCTCCTGTGGGGCCTTCTCTAGCTTCATAACGGACACCATCGGATCGGTGTCATCACCAAGCACGCCTACTACAGCATGCACCTGATTTGAATTAATTTGCGTTTTTCAAAAGTCTAATATTGAAACCGACATGATGAGTAGCAAGCAACAAATATTTTGCTGTACTGGGTTGGATATCCTAAAAACATACAGTCTATCACATCACAAAGGATAAGAATTCATAGACTTATTAAAGATACATAAAATGCAAGTAAAGAACAGAAGGCACAGAAACCTACGGAACATTAAACAAAAGTATAGCACAAAAGTATATCACTTACTTGCCAATATAATTTTTCCATAACCATTTATCACTTAAGCATACAAAAATAAAAACCTTATCATTTTTAAATTAAATGTGTATTACCTTGTGATTCAGCAAAACAGAACAGCCAGGTTCCAGCTGGTCTTTATCCACAAAGGACAAGATGCTGACATAATGTTCACTCCCAACTGAGGTGGACACTATTGCATGATTGTCATCAATGATCTCCTCAAGGTTACCCACGGACATGGGAGTGCCCCGGAGGTCATCAACCTAAATAACAGGTAGAATGTCAAAATTAATTTTTTTTATTAATTAAAGGCTTCCTCAGAACACTTTATGACGTCATATAAGAAGCTAAAAAGCTTTGCTCAAACCAAGACTGACATGTCAAGTGAGATGATAATTTAATTTTTAATTCTATAACATTTACTGTTTTAACTTTTTCAAATTCTGTGTCAGGGAAGTTGACAGAGCAGCAGTAAGCAAGATATGATTAGATATGAATTTACTTGCCAAAATATCTTTGTTTAATTTTGTACTATTTATTGTTTTATTTAACCTATAGTCAGTAGAGTCAGGGGGGTAAGGCAGTTTTTTATTAGATGAGAATTTCTTTGTAGATAAAAAATATTTTGTTTCATATTTCTATTACTTCTTACAAGGTCTGTATTATTCAACATTACCTAATTTGTTGGATAGTAAATATTCATTAATGGATGAAGGCCTTCAAAAGATTCAAAACTACATAAATATAAAGAATTGGCTTTGTTAAGTCCTCAACCATCAACAGCCTGACTCTGCAGGACTCAAACTTATTAAACACCTTTAAATTTATAAATTGAAACGAACAAAGGAACTATTTCAGATCTTGAAATGAAGACTTTCAACAAACCTTAGACCTTTCTTCTTCTATCTTTTCTTCCTGGGGCTTGAGCCTCTCTTGATTGCGGATGAATTCTTCCTCCATGAGAAGATAGTCCTTAATTCTCTCCAGCTTCAAAAGCTTTAACCTACATCTGGTGTGTGGCGTGACTTGAGGCAGTTTCAGCGCCGCGTCCGGGCCCTTCGCTTTGCGCTTCTTCTTGCCCACCCTTGTTGGGATTGGAGGCTCATACTTCTTCTTTTTATCCTTGTCATCTTTCTTATCCCCGCCGCTTCCTCCGCCCGATTGGTTTTGACCCTAAAAAACGACAATATAAAGATGAACAAATTTAAAAGATTGAAGCTTAAGTACCTGTACAATCAACTATTTTCATATCGGAAATATAATAAATAACAATTACACACCATTGTAGGGTTTTATTATTTATATTTCCTTACAAAATCTGAATTTTATTTCTCAAAACAGCAACTTCAGCGAGGATTACAAAGCGAAATTTTTCACACAGATTAAAAAAAAATTAATGAATGGATACTGGTGAAAAGGCAACAGAATCTGAATTCTCACAGCCTAATCTTGAATCTTCGTATTTCTCGTTTAGTATAAAAAAACTAAACTAGCCGCTCCATTAGCTTGACAAACAAAAGTTCAGTCTTTTTGAACAGTACGATAAAAAAAAGCTTAAGAAATAAGTTTCGGGTGTGAATATATTTCGGAGAAATACATTTCTATGCGCAAAGTAACACTAGCGCCAAAATCATAAAAAAAAAACCACCTCTCTTTCCTCCCATTCAACCATTCCCCACTGAATGAATGAATGAATGAAAGATCACTAGATCTGTCATCAAGAAGTGAAGGGCCGCCGACCGGAGATTTTTACCGGTTTTTATACCGATTCGTTGGCGTTTCGCTAGTTACTTATTTCAACTAATTTCAACAAACTTCTCTTGATTTGATTGATATTTTTACCATTACAAGTACCATAAAATTCTTTATACATATTAAAAGAAATTAAAACTCTAATAAAACAATAAAAAGGGCATTGAATATGCATAAATCAATATGGCATTTGGATGGAAAGACGATCGAAACAAAACGTAACTTTTGACGCGTGTCGTCGAACCATCATCGTGTACGACTTTTGTCAATTTCTTCATATTTTTTCTGTGTTGAAATATAGAAAACGAAAGTTAGGTACATTAATTGTGTTCTCTTGTGCTTCGATAATAACATAAAATGTCACAAAACTATCGAATGTATTCTTGTATTTGCCCTTCCTAAATCTGTGCTTCAATTGTTCATAGTCAAGTGTTTTTTTTTACTCACAAGTAGGACTAGGCATTCAAGATGGTTTTAGCAGATTTAGGTCGTAAAATTACGACTGCCCTGCAGTCCCTGAGCAGGGCTACCATTATCAATGAGGAGGTAAGTTGGTAGTTGTGTAAATATGTATTCTTTTTATACCCATTTTTATACCTCTTCATTGTCTCTATTATGCATTTACCCAATGTTTATGTTATCATATCAGGTATTGAATTCTATGCTGAAACAAATATGCGCGGCCTTACTCGAAGCCGATGTGAACATCAGGTTAGTGAAGAACTTGCGGGAGAATGTCCGAGCAGTCATTGACTTCGATGAGATGGCAGGAGGGCTCAACAAACGTCGCATGATTCAGTCTGCCGTCTTCAAAGAGCTAGTGAAGGTTAGTAAAGTTAAACAATTCTTGACCTTGCTATTAAATCCGAAATAAGTCCCATGTGTAACATAAAATGTTAAAATTTATTGATCTTGAAATAAATAAATAAACAATTGTTTTACAGCTAGTTGACCCTGGTGTGAAGCCCTATCAGCCAGTGAAAGGGAAGCCCAACATCATCATGTTTGTAGGTCTCCAAGGTTCAGGAAAAACTACTACTTGTACAAAACTCGCATATCACTATCTCAGGAAGAACTGGAAGTCATGTTTAGTCTGTGCCGACACATTCAGAGCTGGTGCTTATGATCAGGTCAAACAAAATTGTACTAAGGCCAGAATACCATTTTATGGAAGGTAATTTCTATTTGTATTAAATGAGAAAAAAAAAAGCTCTAAGCAATCAAGTATGTTTTTTACTAATGATATCTATTTACTAATAGCACTTATAAATAAATGGTGATGCTTAACACAAAATACTAATTAATACAAAACAAATATTACAGTACAATAAAATCAATCTTATCATACTTACTCTACCTCTATGGTGTGGCACAACAATACCTATTCAAATAATTAATAGAAATGTTGTGTATTTTTTTGAATGATTGTTTCCAGTTACACAGAAGTAGACCCTGTGGTGATTGCCACTACGGGTGTGGAGATGTTCAAGAAGGAGGGCTTTGAGATGATCATTGTGGACACCAGTGGCAGACACAAGCAAGAAGACTCACTCTTTGAAGAGATGTTGGCGGTTGCTAATGCCATTGTAAGTTGCCTACCAATAAGGGTTGAAAAAATTTAACTATAGTGCACTAAAACCATATAGAAAAGGTTGATCTTCTATTATTTAGTTTTATATTTAGTTCATGATTTTCAAAAAAACATTAGAATTAATAAAAAAGTTGCGCCTGTTGCCTGCCACGGCTTGTTAATTCAATTTCTTATTGTATGGCCTTCCTTAAGCACTTCAGTTTTAATTATTATTAATAATAATATAATTGTTATCATGTTTTCTTTTTGACAATAGATGGCACACCACTTTATATCGATATTTTTGTTATATTATATAGCATTACTTCTTTTTTCAGTGGAACTTATTTTATTATGGCTATTGTATCAGCAGCTACCTAGCTAGTATGTTTTTTATTTTTCTGCTCAAGCTTTACAAACATCAAATTACAACGCGTGTGTTTTTTTACAAATAAAATTACTAGTTATCTTTTCACTATTGCAGAAACCAGACAACATAATCTTCGTCATGGACGCAACAATCGGGCAGGCTTGCGAAGCGCAGGCGAAAGCTTTCAAGGAGAAAGTAGATATTGGATCTGTCATCATCACCAAGTTAGATGGCCACGCTAAGGGAGGCGGCGCGCTCTCAGCGTAAGTATATCGCACCTTTAGTATTAAGGAATATAAAAAAAAAGCGGTTGTCTGTAAAGTCGGTTTACTGACGATAGTTGAACGTGACAACGATTGTGCCTCTTTGTCGCTTGTTCCGCGTTCTCGCTTGCACTTCAAGCCTTAAATGGAACGCCTCAGCCGCGCGGTAACGCCGCATTGCGTCATGTTTTTTCGTGCGTGCAGCCGGCTCCATCGAATTACAAAACGTTGTCTAGTCAAAAATGAATTTGTAAACAGAAAAAGTAACAATAAAATGAAAGAGCGTCCTTTTAAAGGTCTTATTATGACAACATATTTTCTATTTTTTATTTGGTTTGTTTAATAATAAAAGTGTGATATTATAACTCATTCATTATAATTATCCATTGAATAAAAAAACACACATTAAGATTTTATAGAAGTACTTTTTTTTAACATTAAGCTTAAACGTGCTTTCCGAAACGCAGATTTATTCATAAAATATTTGTTTCTGCATAAAAAAAAAACTTTAAACTGTGTTGTTGCATTTTGAGAAAAGTAATAGGTATGTTGACTTCTATTTTCAGTGTAGCCGCAACCCAAAGTCCAATCATCTTCATTGGTACTGGGGAACACATTGATGACTTGGAGCCATTCAAGACTAAACCTTTCATCAATAAGTTGCTTGGTATGGGAGACATTGAAGGCTTGCTGGACAAAGTCAATGAGCTCAAACTGGACGACAACGATGAGCTGATAGAAAAGCTTAAACACGGCCAATTCACATTGAGGGCTATGTATGAGCAGTTCCAAAACATTATGAAAATGGGACCGTTCTCACAGATTATGGTAGGTATCACAGAACATTTAAAAGAGGTTAGAATGGCGATAATGCGCCGTCCGTATGAAATCCGGTGTCGCCGATTCCACCCCACCTTTCACCTCCACTACATCTGTACTTCAATAAAGATGAAGTTTACGCACATATTTGCAATTTCAAATCTAGCCAATCATAGCGCCGCTCAATCACGCGATTTCAAATGGAAACGAATCATACGCATGCACGCATACCGATGTACATTTTTATAGCTATGTGTGAGTTAGACAGCGCGATCGCGTCTTTGCGTGAAGTATGAGCGTTTTGCTCATAGTCTTGGCGCGCCGGCCCCGCCCACATCGCCTTTCTTTCTAACCTCTTTTAAATGTTCTGTGGTAGGTATATTAACATATTTAAAACTAGCTTTCCGCCCCGCGGGTCAGCCCGCGTTAACAGGTTTTCCCGTGGGAAAGAAGTATTTTCCCGCGGTAAAAAGTAGCCTATGTGTTATTCTGATGTATAAGCTATATTATTGTAAAGTTTTATTAAAATCCGTCCAGTAGTTCCAGAGATTAGCGTGTACAAACAGACAATCAGACAGACGGACATTTTTTTCAAAACTTGTAGTTTTGTATTCTGCTACACTCCCTTTATTACCTACAATCAGTTATTTAAAAACAAATCATTGTACAGATACGCTGATTCTTCAGTTTTATAGATTTGATTATGATTGAACAGCTTTCTGTCTCTTAAATATATTGATTCCTATTGTTGCTATAAATCAATTTAAATCTTCAGGGCATGATCCCAGGGTTCTCCCAGGACTTAATGTCTAAAGGGAGCGAACAAGAATCAATGGCGAAACTGAAAAGACTTATGACAATCATGGACTCGATGAACGAGGGCGAGTTGGACCATCGCGACGGCTCTAAGCTTTTCTCGAAGCAGCCCGGGCGCATCTCGCGCGTGGCTCAGGGCGCCGGCGTCACTGAACGAGACGTCAAAGACCTCATCGCACAGTACACCAAGTTTGCAGCTGTCGTCAAGAAAATGGGCGGCATTAAAGGCCTCTTCAAAGGCGGCGATATTGCTAAGAATGTCAATCAGAACCAAATGGCTAAGTTGAACCAGCAAATGGCCAAGATGATGGATCCGCGCATCCTACAACAGATGGGCGGCATGTCCGGCCTCAACAACATGATGCGGCAACTGCAACAGGGCTCCAGCGGCATGAACAGCCTTATGGGAGGCAAATGACAGTAGATCAATTCGTAAGCCACCGATGTAAAACTTGTAATTATATAACTACCTAAATAAAATATTGGATGTGGAAAAATTCTAATTTTTGTTTTTTTTACCCCAAAAAGTGGCGACTGAAGGGGGCATTTGGGAACATCTGGGAATGTTCTGGCCCCTTCTGCGGCAAGGAGGAGACAAGGGAGCATCTAGGAATAAAGGAAAATAACCCGTGTGCAAGACAGAACACTATTAATTAAGACTCATAACAAGAATCCTTCCAACAGCAAAATATGATACATGATGCAATTTTTTTATTCCAAAACATTTTAATACTATTCGAATTTTTATGCATTGTGGAGATTCTTGGGAGAGGCCTTTGTCCAGCAGTGGACGTCTTTCGGCTGAGATGATGATGATGACTATTCGAAGAAGAGGCTGGTCGATACAGTTTTTATTCTTTTTTTCCGTATATTGCCAGATTTACAAAAAATAAAATAATTCTGAAATTTCTAGGTTATGACTTGAGAAAATACCAAAACTTGGGGGCATGGGTGTCAGGTTGTTCTGGTAAAAAATGGCATTTAATTTCCGCAATATAGTGAGGTGTTCATTTTCTTTTTAGCAGCGCGCAGATTTTCCTAGCTTTAATTATACAGAAAGGTTGGTTGGTTGGTGCTGCAGTGCGGATATATTTTTTAGTGTTGGCTGCTGGCAACACCCCTAGTTTTGTTTTGATTCTTTCTTGTTGCGTGTTTTGAATTTCTATTTCGATTTGTAATCAAAATAATTCCTCTCTAAAGTAATGTTCATCTGTTTTACGAGTTTTTTAAAGTTAAATCGTAGTTGTAGCATAAGAGTAAGTATATTTTTTTAAACACCATACATAACCTCTTCACTTTCTTATTTTGATCTCTCCTGGTTTTTCAGGAGTTTTGTACTGTAACATCTTTTAGTCGCCGAAGAGTGCGATCTACAATGGATATTAATTTAACATGTCGAGAGGATCCCGTGGTCACCAAGCTGGATTCAGAACAGTTCAAAAAATTATTTACTGCAGAAGTTATGGATTTGAAAAATATATTTGACAAATATAACTATGAGATCAGAATAGCTGGAGGAGCTGTACGGTAGGTAAAGTTCATTTTTAAGAGTTATGATTACTTATGATAGTCTGAGGTTGTAGAGAGATTGTAAATTTTAATTGCCTAACATTTCATCATAATTTCAGCCAGAAAAAAAAAAACTGGTTCTGTGTATCATTGTACTATAAAATGCATAGTATTTGCATGTTATGAACATCCTACCTGTATTATTTAATCTTCATCACATTATCAACTAACAAGATATTCACACTTTTGGAGTATCATATCAATTGGTGTCAACTGTTTCAGATAAAATAAATAATTGCAAATCCTTCTTGTGATAAGTAATAAAGCATTCTGATTTTTGTATTCTTTTAAAAATATTAGTTTTCATGTGCATAAATATGTTAATGTTTTGGTTGAGTATGTATAAGTAGTCTTTACTTATTATTGTTATGGTGGTTTGTTTAACAAAGCAACAGCATGTATGATGGTGATTATCATTTAGTTATTGCATTGCTTATTTTAGAGACCTTCTTATGAATCAGCAGCCTAAAGACCTGGATTTTGCTACAGTGGCAACTCCACAACAAATGAAAGACATGTTTACTGCAGAAAATATTAGAATGATTAATATGAGTGGAGAGAAACATGGTACCATCACTCCAAGGATTAATGACAAGGAAAACTATGAGGTGACTACATTAAGGGTTGATATGATCACAGATGGAAGACATGCTGAGGTTGAATTTACTACAGACTGGAAATTGGATGCAAACCGTAGAGACTTGACTATCAACTCCATGTTTTTAGGTAGACATAATTTACCTATTCAATTGCCTGTTTGCTTATTTCAAATAGAACAGCATGTAATCAAATTGTGTTGTTTTTACAGGATTTGATGGCTCGGTTTATGATTATTTTTTTGGCTATGAAGACTTAAAGAAAAGGAGAGTAGCTTTTGTAGGAGATGCAGATGTGAGAATTAAAGAGGACTTCCTAAGAATAATGAGATACTTTAGATTCTATGGCCGCATAGCAGAGATCCCTGATAACCATAAACAAACTACACTTGAAATAATCAAAAATAATGCTGAAGGTTTACAAGTTGTATCTGGAGAAAGAATTTGGTCAGAGCTCAAAAAGACATTGCAAGGAAATTTTGCAGGAAGCTTGTTGAAGACTATGCTAAGTGTTAATATTGGGAACTATATTGGTAATTAATCTACTTTTATTTCTAAGACTGTCATATGAATCCATTATAAAATATCCAGTCCTGTTATTTATTCAATTACTTTTTCAGGTCTACCATCAGAGTCAAATATTGAAGAACTTGATAATTTAATTAAAAGAGCTCAGCATTTAAATCTGCATCCAACAAGCTATTTAGCTGCTTTGTTAAAAGAAATTGATGAAGTAACCATTCTGCACAACAGGCTAAAGTTTTCAAGCTTTGACAGAGATATGCTGTATTATCTAATAGAGCATAGAGATGATAAAGTATCTCCATCAAGACCATTGCTGTAAGAAAATTTTATTATTATTCTTATAATATTTTAACAACAAAACAACTAAGCATATGATAGGTATGTAATTACTATCACGCCCAAAGCTTGCAATAAAATAAGTAAGTAAAAATAAGTAATAAAAAAAAATAAGCTGTAAAGTATTTACTGCCATAATGGGCACATTTTTTTTAGTTGAGTACCTAGTAATATATATTATATCTAAATTAAATAATAATTAAAATGGAAAAATATATATTTTGCAGGCCATATGAAAAATTAGTGTTAAACACAAAACTGAAACAAAAAGATACCATTGAGTATGTACGAGAAATATTAAAGTATAGAGGAGATGAGCATCTATTAGATATATTCAACAAATGGGAAGTTCCGAAATTTCCATTAGGTGGAAAACATCTCAAAGAAAATGGAGTTCCTCCAGGCAAGATGTATGGCCGTACAATTAGTAAATTAAAAGATATATGGATTGATAATGAGTACAAACAATCTGCAGAGGATTTAGTAAAGTTGATACCAAGTGTTATTGAAGAAAATGAAAAAAATATATAATTTTAAAAAATACAAGTTTATTTACTCAATATTTTACAAAATAACTTACGCTTAAAAGTACATAAAATCTCTTTAAAATAATCACTGAAGAAAGCTTTTAAGACTTTTTTCCTGGACTGTAAGCTTCATATCTGTTACAACCATCATCATCATCTTTGTGCTCCAAAAAACACCGTTTACAGAATAAATATCGACACCCTAAGCACCTCAATGTAGCATCATCGTTACAAATCTCGCAAAAAGGCAGCTCATCATCTGTAGGTGGCGGTAACTCATTGTCTTCTGATGTTTCTTCTAGCGCTGCTGTTGCTTTAGCCTGTGGAAAATTTAAAATTTAGGTACCTTGCATTTTTTACATACAGTATGGTATTCCCAAATGCAACAATGTAAGGTATTCAGCAATGTAAGGTAATTGAATAATTATTATTTACTTACTTTCTCTATGATCTTCTTCACAGTTTCATTTTCATCTTCTGAATCTTGTTCTGAAACATTTGGGCCTGCATTATTTTTTTCAGCACCTTTTAGCTTATGTAGTCTGGATTGAATGTCATTAACAAGCCCTTCAAATTCATCCTTGTACTTAGTGTCAACCTTATTTTGCTCTAAATACTGCTTCATTAAGTCATCTGCTTGTTCTTGCTCTGTTCGCAGATCTGGTTTTATAACGACTGGCTGAAATTACATAATTAAAGATTATCAGCAGAGATTGCAAAAAGATAATATTTAATAGTACATAGGTATCTATATACATCTAGTCACGCCTCTATCCTGGAGGGGTAGGCAGAGACCACTTCCTTCCACTTGCTATGCTCCAGACACACTTCTTTCACATCATCCACATTCATTAATCTCCTCACGCATGCTCGTCAGTTTTAAGTAGGTACTCCTGACCAGACCTTTTGTCATTTAATAGAAAAATTAATTAAAGTATCATGGATTTAGTTTAATGAAAAAACTGCTACCTGACTTTGTACAGTGCTTACTGGAACTCCTCTTAATTTTGCTAATCTGTCTAGCAATTCAGCATCCGTAGTTTTAGGTATGTCACCCTTAATCCTCTGCAATTTTTGAGCTATTTCCTCTTCTGCTGTTAATCTGACATTTTCTTCTTTTAATTTCTTTAGCCTGTTAGCTATTTCTTGGTCTTTGTTACTTGATGGTCCTTCAGAAGTATCAGGTTTATCCATTGAGTCGCTTTTTACTACACCCAATCTCCTATAAGTATAATTTTAAATGAACAAAATGAAATTAAGGTAGTAGAAGAAATATTATTTATTTTTCATATTGCAGCTTACTTGTAATAGGCATCTGGTGGTATAATTATTGGTTTGTTTTCATTAGAAATTGTTGTCTTTGTGCACTTTGCACAGACCTGAAAAGGAGAAGTTCCGTAGGAGTTAACAAGATTGCAAAAAATTACAATCATCATTTAATGAGGCATACACATTAAATGATTATGATTTGAGTGGAGAGGTAAAGGGCAATATAACCAAAAATCACTGCAACCCAAGGTGGATCTATTGTAGTCAGCCCTCATAGGCTATATAGCCTCTTTATCTGTCCTAAAGCGAACGAGGGTTCCTAACCTACAGCTTTGAAGAACCTGATGGTTTTTGGTGAGATTTAGGGTTCGGGCTTCTTGGGGGGCAAGTTTGTGTGCTATCAGCACTCGACTCCTTTTTTTGACGAGAGCATCACATTCACAGAGCCCAGAGGATGTGAAGTGGAATTTCCTCTATGCACAGATTCTACAGTAAGGGTTTTGTGATAAGCCCATTCTGTTCATGTGCTTATTGAGTTTACAATGCCCAGTAAGGGCCCTAATGAATATACAAATGCTAAAACAATGACTATCAGTGGTTTTGACAGAGATATTTACTTACAAGATAGGAAGTAAAAATAGTTAAATAACCTAATTAATTACCTTTGCTTCAGCATTAAGTTTTGGTACAAATACTTTGTTGGTAATACACTTGGAGCAGTAACTAAATCCACAACTTGGACACCCTTTCTGAAAAACATTAAAAATTGATTTTCAAATAATTTGAGATTAAATAAAACTTTAACATTACATTTAAGAATACCACTTACCTCTTTTCTCAACAAGGTAAACGGTTTAGCACATGAATTACAAGACATTGTTACAAAATTATATTTTCAGAGTAAAAAGAAATAAATTAAATTCAAAGATTAAATTCTTCAGCAGGATGAATGAATCACATACAATAAAATCTGTAGAATCAAATACATAAGAAAACTATAATACAAACATTTAAAAAACAGTCATAGTGCATTGAGTTAAAGTCTATTTTTAACTAACCTGTTTATCTGTCATTTACTTTTTTTTAATTTTCATCTTTGGAATCATACATTTTTGCTGTCAGTAATTTTCAAAAATAGTTTTTTAGCACAATCAATGCAAATAAATGACATTATCACACCATTACAACTCCAGTTGAGGTAATAATTAACTTTACTACTGTATTAGGCAAATCTGGTGCAAATACGACAGACAATTCTCTAATAACCACATTCTGCTCTTCATTAGTCATTTTTATACTTTTTGAAGTCATATTCTTTGTTTGGAAAGTATTGTTTGTTCTTCTTAACCATAATCTGGTAGTAATCATATTAGACCATGCCAAACCTAAAGATGGTTGGACAGTTTCTTCATTAAAAGAACCTGTAACTTGATTTAGGCAAAGTACTGCCAGGTTATGTTTCTGAGCAATATTAATCAGCAATATAGCCACTTCTCTCAGTTCTTCAGCTCTTTGCACATAGTTTGTATAGTCACATCTAAATGGGGCAGTTATTGAATCTAAGATAACAAGGGATGCCTTATTCTCCTCAAGTAATTTTGGGAGACGGATTCTTAAACAAGACAATAAATCATTGGCTTCAGTTATGTGTTCAACAAATATATACTTCCCATAGTCATTCTTTGGATTGAAATTTGGCAGACCTTGTTTCATTTGTTGAAATCTCTTAACAGGAAATAAATCTTCTGTACAAATAAACACTGTCCCACTTGCCCAGTTATGGGTCGCTGCTTGAAGAGCTATTTGAGTCTTTCCAGAGCCACTTTCACCATATATTTCTGTCACGGAGCCTGGTCTAAATCCTCCTCTCATCATATTATCAATTCCTATACAGCCAGTGGGTACGTTTTTCAGTTGTTTTTCGTCTAGTTTATTACAAGTGATACATACTGGACTTACATGATCAGCAATTAAATTTTTTAACAATATCACATCCTCAGAGCGAAGGTTTGTAGCTTTTTTGATGTCCCACACAGAAAGGGTCATTATTTGCTTTGATGTTGAAATACCCGCTCTATCTATCGCTTCATAAATCTTGGGTGGTAAAATATATTTAAAATCCATTGTCTATCAGCATTAATCAGCAACAATAAACAGTGTTTCAAACTTATTTTTTATTTGTCCACTTTGGTGGAAGCACAAATTATAGGTTAGGTTAGGTGGGGATTTTTGTTCGCGCCAAAAAATATGTCAAAACTTGAGTGTTCCGAAATGGGTTTTTACGCGGGAATCGAGAGGAAATGGCGGGTTCATTGTTTCGTCCTTTTTAAAATTAGTTTTTCATGGTAATTGTGGTGTTAATATGGTGGAATTAGTGCGATAATGTGCCGTTAAAGAAGAACTATTCAATGAAAGTGAGAAATAATGAGTGGTTAGCTGTTTCTGGTTTGATACCCCGCGTTAAACTTTAGTATCATTGGAATATAAGAACCACCCTTGCATTCCAATGATCCCGTAACAAGAAATGAAACTACTGAAGAAGTTTAACATAGATGCAAGAAATGACTAAAGATGACGAAATGAAACTGAAGAAATAATGACTGAAGATGAAGACATTAAACTTGGATAATGCAAGAAACTACTAAAGACTAGGCTGTATGGGCTTAGATCCCTTTGCCTTTCCCATAAGGGAGAAAGAAACTAAAAAAAAAAAAAAAAAAAAGTGTTCCGAAATACGCTAATTAATGATCTCAAGAGTTAACTTCCTTCACACACACAAAACAACACAACAAGTAAAACGAGTAAAACAAAACACATCAAAATAGCAGTACAAATACAAACAAAGTCCATTAAATGCAATTATATGGGTGTTTTAAAAATATTTTTTTAATAATTTTGTGTTTTATGGGCCGTGCCGTGCATTATAGGGACTAAATTTTTTTTATTATCCAAATCGAGGCAGGTATTTCACTGGCGACGACGTCAAAAGACGAAAGAGACGCAGTTATGCGCAAGAGTGAGAGCGGTGTATTTGTATCTCATTCTAACGCATAACTGCGTCCCTTTCGTCTTTGTCGCCAGTGAAATAGGTGCCTGATCTGACATTGAGTGCTGAGCTGACTATCATCTGTCATATTCACGTCATATTGTTATGCCACTAAACCACGAAAAACAAAAAAAAGTTCGCTAAAACAAAAAATTGAAATTAAACGAATACTTATTTATTCTCATTTTCTTCAAACAAGTTGGTTGAACTAGAACTTTCATACCCAATTTTTTTAGGCTGATCCTAAATCAATAAGTAGAAGGAACATGACTCTAGCTAGAAGTTTGTGTCAAGCGGGTTTCGCTGCGATACACTTTCACCCCACCGTTGCGAGGTCGGCGAGCCAATGCGCGCAGGCCTCGATCAATGCGAACCGAACCGCCGGATTCGCCACTGCCTCGTCGCCGACCGCCCATAAGACCAAGAGGAAAATGGTACGCACATGTTTTGTTTTCCTCATTTATAAGCAACAAGTGTCGTGTCGATTTGCTATCCATGCATGCAACACCAAAATGAGTTTTTGTACCAGTTGTACTGGTTTTATTTTGTTCATAAAACAATACTTCTTTATATTATTTGTTACTGTAGGTACTTAGTAATTTTCCTATCTCTTCTTAATTTTTAAACTTGTTTTTGTTTGAAGATAAGAAGTAGGTAAGCAACTAAAAACAACAAGTTGTTGCAACACAGTTGAATTGTGTCAGAGGCTGTAATATCTTGCATCATAATAATTTACTCCCTTTCACTAATGAACTGGTTTTGCTCTAGATAGTCTTATTTTTAATTATTGTATCAGTTATCCCTATTTAAAATATTTCATAATATCCTACTTGTTTTTTATTACTAGCATTGCACAATTTCACTTGTTTAGATACTTATTTGTTATTTTTACTCACTAGGTAGACAAACTAAGTTCCGATGAGCGTTCCAAAGATCTTCAACAACTGTTGACTTCAGGCTGGAAGCTGCACAGCACTCGAGATGCCATCGAGAAGGACTTCCAGTTTAGAGACTTCAATGAGGCCTTTGGCTTCATGTCCCGTGTTGCTATGATGGCAGAGAAGATGGATCACCATCCTGAATGGTTCAATGTCTATAACAAGTTGCAGGTGAATATTTACAGTAATTTAACTTTATTTTTATTCATTACTAGCTGTCCACATACGGCTATGCCCGCATTGTTTTTTTACTTTTCGGTTCAGTTAAGGACACATACAAATATTTATTTTTGTTTATATACATAGATGATGTCCTTGTGGCTTCACTTGCAATATTACTCAGCAAATATTTCATACTAACCTTGTCAATAAATTGTCTACCTAAGGTGTCATTTTATAGCTATAGGAAGAATAAAAAAAAATAAAACAAAAAAATCTTTATTGCACACTAGAAAATACAGTACATTACAAAAAGGAAAGAAAGTGTACTTATAGGCGGCCTTATTGCTGAGTAACAATTTCCACCAGTCAACTTTATCCAATAGTTCTACAGGTTGCTATGCATCATTGCTACATGTTGAAATATTTATTAAACATCTTCAAATTGATCTAGGTTTTATATTACAAGTTGTATAATATCCAAAATATTTTAAATATTAAAATTAAAATTATTTGTTGCAGGTAACATTATCTTCTCATGATGTTAATGGCCTCAGTAAAAGAGATCTCAAACTGGCCTCATTCATGGACAAGACCTTTAAATAGCATGGCAATAATTACTGACAATAATTTATTTATGATATGATTTGTGATAATAGTGTATATTTGTTTTAAAATGATTGAAATATTTAAAAAAAATCCAAAAATATGAAATATTGAAGTTTAATCCAAAAACAATAAATGTTGTGAAGTCCATAATTTAATTTCATTATTATCTGTACATCTCCACTTGATCTGATCCAATTAATATTTTATTAGACAGAAGTTAATTTATTTAATAATTATTTAAAAAAAAACCAAACAAATATATTTTATCGAAAATTGTTGATTATAATTAGAGTGGTAGATAGATGTCACCATCATGGCTACAGTGACCTTTTTATTAAGTATACTAGTTGTCCGCCCGCGTCGTTTTTTACTTTCCGTGCAGCTTCCCGTAGGAATGAGATATTTTGCCGCGGTAAAAACTATCTAAGCTGTTGACCGGGGATGTGAGGTACCACAATGCAAAATTTTATTCAAATCAGTCCGACAGTTTCGGCGATTACCCCGTACAAACAGAAGAAACAAAAAAAATTAAAAAAATCTGGATATTATTACGTTCTATTCTACGAGTTTTATTCATGAGTTTTTTATGAATAGAACATAATCAATCATAATTTTTTACAACCCCCTGACTCGGTATTTAGCATTTTTTCCTAGTACAGATTTTCAACTTCTACAGTTTTATTATATAGGTAGGTTTCTCACTCATAAGAAAAAATAAAATAAAAATAACAAAAATGTTTTAAATAATTTTAATTAAGTTATATGTATTGTAACTTAAGCACAGCATGTTTATAATATTATCTTGAACAAATAATTTGAATGATAGTGAAAATAACAATTCAGTAAGCACAAACACCCTTGTAAACGTAACAAGGACAAGTTCGCTTGTCGTTAAAAGGTTCAGTCTCGAAGATAGACATGCAAGGGTAAGCACGTTCTATGATCCTTTTCAACTCCAGCGCATGTTCTAGATTTTTAGCGACGCAAACCAGTTCTATCTGGAAAGGTAAGAAATAAATTACCAACATGTCATTTCTTTTTCGTTGAAACTTGAAGTAGGTATGTACGGCGACGCGGCCGTAGACCCAATTACAATTTTATCCACTAGAGTTTGTTCCCCTGAGTTTTTCCTGTTGTGACTATGCTGTCCGTTTGAGCCCGTCTCAGATCGCCGACATCCAATCCGCTTTCATACACCGTGAAATTTAACCGATAGTTTATCCGCAACATAGTTATAGTACCTACTCATGAAACTGAACAACTTTCCCGGTACGTAATTAAAAAAAAAAAAAAAAACTTTTCATATGAACTTCAGTTGCGAGACCGGCCACTTTGCAAGTTGAATTTTAATCGAAAAGCTAATAATAAATAAAAGAATAATCATAATTACCCATGTATAACACAATTAAGATTTCTACCTATGTTCCTTAGGGATAGTTGTTCAGTTTCATGAGTAAGTAGTACTACAACTATGTTGCGGATAATACAACCAGTTAAATTTCACGGTCTATACGTAACAAATACGATATCGAAAATGATTATAATTAGAATGATAATTATTGTTATAAAGTCGGCAAATTGTAATAGAAAGAAATAGGGACCTCGTAATAAAGTAAATTACAATAAAAAAGGTATTATTTTCTCCAAAAAACGAAAGTCGGCAAACGCGGTCTACTAAATCGAAAAAATTCTTCGGTTCATTAGAGCTTAATAGCGAAAACATCATTATAAACTTGTTTTTGCTGCTATATTAGATTACTAGCTTCCCGCCGCGACTCCGCCCGTTAATTAGTTTTTCCCATGGGAATGAAGTATTTTCCCGCGGCAAAAGTTAGCCTATATTCTTTCGCAAGGTCTGTTTTATCGTTGTGACAACTCCGCCGGCTTTAACATTTTTTCCCATGGTAATGATAAATTTTCCCGCGGTAAATCGTAGCCTATGTTCTTTCCCAAGGTCTATTCTATCTTTGTGCCAAGTTTTACCAAAATCGGTTCAGTAGTTTCGGAGCCCATTCAATTATTAGGAATATTTTAGGTATTTTTTTCACACCTTGGGTTACATTATTGAAGTTTTAGTAAAAATCCCTTATTTTTTTGAAAATAAAATATAGCCTATAGTCAGGGTGAATGTAGCTTTCTAATGGTGGAAGAATTTTTAAAATCGGCACAGAATTTTTTGAGTTACTACTGAAATCCTTCCTTAGAGCCGCAGCCTCACTGTTCTTGCACACCAAATACGTTGCGTCGTGTCTAATACTAATAATTGCTTCCATCCCTCGGTTGATAATTTACTTCTTAACCGGCCTAAACTGTTCCAACGCTGGGCAAAGTAATCTATTATTTATTTACCTCTAGTCGGTAAACGTCTTCATCAAGCCAGCGATGTGTCTGGAACTGGCGTAAAATGTTGTAACCTCCGTTTGCGAGGAGACGCAATAGTTGCGTTTGGGCGCACGTTTTGTCTTTAATATACACCTGTAATATTAAAATTGAAAATAGATTTCGGGAACAAAGATACCACCATTGTTTGTTGTGTTGTGATTATGCGATTAAGTAGTTACCCTGAACTTGACCAAGCGGCCTTCCGCCGACAGCCCTCTCTCCACGCAGCGGTTGTAGATCAAGGGGTTGATGGTTCCTCCACTAACAATCGCTACCACACTGGAAAATCACAAAAAAATATATAACAATCCGCTAGATTTCTCACCAAATATGGTCGCAATAAAGAATTAGTCGCTAAATGTCAGATTCTCAAAATGACAGATTCTACAAACGACAGATTCAACAAATGACAGTTTCACAATAATATAATGTCTGCTTGATCTGCCAAGCAGGTATATAAATGAATTCGAATTGTTTATTGCACGAAAAATACACAAAGGCGAACTTCATACTTATTAACATTTGGAACTTTCAAAAAGACTTGTTCATAGGGTAGGCGTATGTTCGTAATATCAAGAACAATAACGAACACAATAAGTAGTATTATACTCGTATTATTGTAAGAAACACAAAGATCGACCGATCGAACGTATCTTTGTTTACATGCTATCCGTACCAAATCTTAAAGTCATTTTGCTAAACGTGGTTTATTTCCTGTGAGATAACTAAAACTAAAGCTCTGTACACTCCAGCGTTAGTTAGGGCCAACAGCGTGTATTTATGTTGTTATTTGAGTATAATATAAATAAAGAAAGAAGTACATAAGCTTAC
Organism: Teleiodes luculella; assembly: GCA_948473455.1. Lineage (NCBI taxonomy): Eukaryota > Metazoa > Arthropoda > Insecta > Lepidoptera > Gelechiidae > Teleiodes > Teleiodes luculella. The sequence goes on along the minus strand of CAOKYR010000069.1, from coordinate 7,273 downwards.
TGTTTCAGTTTAAGCTCTGGTACGAGGTTTCCGATAATGGCGGCCAAGGCACAGGCTCCGGCCCCTTCCACCACTAGTTTTTGTCTTTCGAACATGTGGAGCATCGCACGAGCTATCCAATCCTCGGATACCATTAACTGTGCAAAAGAAAAAATATTTTTTTGGGCAAATACATGACTAATTTCATTATCATGGGCCCATTTTACGAAAAGCGACAAATTGAAAAAGCTACAAAAAAAGTGCTACGGAAATGCTACGAAACTACTACGAGCTACGCTAGACTACGAAAAATTATTCGTAGAGGATCATTATGTTTTTTTTCGATCTTGACGATGGCACTACTGACGCGTTTGAAACATCTAATAAATTTTACGAGACACTTAGCAGAATACATTTCAGATAGCGACGACCATTATAGCCTGGGCACGACAAAATAAATTCCAAGTTTTCAGCAGTCCGATTTAATTTATCTTTCGTCCGTTCCAATGTACGAGGCTTGCTTGTAATAAAATAAGATTTATGATTCATGATCGTTACATTACTTAGGAGTTACCTACCTGCTTGAAATAATAGAAACTCTACATTGGAGGTATATCTACATTGCTTAGTGTTAGTACCGAGAAAGTTATTTATTATACTATTCAAATATTAATCTATTTTTCTCTATTATTATATGTCTAGCGGCTAGGGTCGTTGTCTTCTATTCAGGAGGCGCGGGTTCAACCTCGGGACGTTCCGATAATAATAATATAATAATAAATGTACCTACTCCTACTTATTTTCGGTTTTAGAATTCATATGTACGTTTCTTCGACGCTCTTACGGTGAAGGAGGAAATCTGCATACAACTGCGAGCAAATTTAAAGATGTAAAGTTAACCAACCCGCACTGGACCAGCAGCGTTGTTGATTAAGGCCTATTCACTCTAATGCAGAGTAGTAAACTCTAGCCCTTCGTGAGGGACATTGCGCAGTTAACGAACCATTTTGTCCAAGAAAGACTGGACGTTGTGGTAAGAGTTAGTCCCTAGCGCAGTCACGTTGATGCTGTCTGCAATAGTCGCTTTGTTCACCACCAGTACCGGGTCGTCATTTTCATTTTCCAAAGTCTTGAAGAACAGTGGTGTTGCTTCTGGTTGAACACCCTGTGAAAACAGTTATTATTATGTGGTGGGAAACATCTGGTCATCTGGTCTGACTGACCCCAAATCATACTACCTACTGATGTACTTGATTATGATTAGATTGATTGGAAATTCCCTATTTCAGAAAAATATAAATGACGTACTTAATGCTACAATGCGTTTTTTTGTATGGAAAGCAAGCTAAAGGTCAATGTGAAGCGGAGTTTATCATAAAATTACCAAATAAAAATGATCAATACACTTTAGTGATCGAAGAATAAAAATGATATAAACCAATAAAATTATGGTTCGGATGGAGAGGGAAAGGGCAACAACTACCCAAAGACCACTGCGACCCAAGAAGATCAATTGTAGGTTGTCAACACTCATTGGCTATATAAACTCTTCCAAACCTACAGCTTTGAAGAATGAAGTACTAACATAGACAAGACAATTGGGCTTCTGGTGTTTGACGACAACAGAAATAGCCGCGGCCAAGCCCCCGGTACCAACTGGCACTATGATCGCGTCGACCAGGGGATGCTCCTCCAATATCTCCAGCGCTATAGTTCCATAGCCTGTCAGAACGTGCGGGTGGTCCCGACTGTCAATAAAAGATAAATTAAATTAGGTGTCTTCAAATTAACATGTGACTAGAATTATGTAAATGGTAGTAACATTCATGAACATCAAATAAATAAAATTATGTGGGGACACCTCACACACGGTCATCTGACCCCAAACTAGGCAGAGGCTGTACTATAGGTGTCAGACAGCAGCTGACGCAATACATGCAATACATACAATACATACTTATATAAAAAAACGCCGCGCCGTGACTCTTTATGTTGTTTTACTTATAAAAATATACAACATCCAGACAAAAGGCAAATACAAGTGCTCATTTCATTCACGAATGTTTTGCCCTGGGCGAGGTTCGAACTCGCGACCCTGTGCTTTGAAGGCAGGAATAGATACTACCAACTAGGCTACGGACCCATAAAATAAAGAAACGGATCATGACAAATACCTACTTATTAGTTATTTATAATACTCTGCTATGAACGTTTATTTTTAGAGTTAATTCCGATGTCTTTTTAACCAAAAATGTAAGAAAAACCGTTGCCTCCTAGGCGGCATAAACTGGACCTCGTACCTACCTCCCTAAAATTTACCTTTGTGGCTAAAAAAAACAAACCCGTTTATATACGTAAGTCCTTTATCTCTGGCAATAGCGCGGGCATATCTCATTGCTTCATGTAAGCTAGTGCCTTGGATAACAACTTTAGCACCCAAAGCGTGGCACCGCTGCGCATGGCTGGCAGGCACTGTAACTGGCATCACCACTATGATTGGGATATTCATTTTGGATCCGTGATAGCTGGCCGCAATGCCTTCGTTCCCGAGAGATGCCACGACCACTCCTAATTTCTTTTTGTCCAGGGGTAGTTTGTTGAAGGCATATAAGATTCCTCTTTCTTTGAAACTGGAAAAATTAGTTAGATTTTGATATTCGAGGACAATTTGATGATTTTCTGAACCAAATTAAAATTCAGCTTAAAGTCCCACCTGCCAGTCATTTGTAAAGACTCAAGTTTGTATGAGAGATGTATGCTGAACTTCCTAGCAGAATGCGAGTACTGAAATGTATAAAAACCATATTGTCAATAATTAATTATCATTGAAACGAAACGAAACAAATAATAATTAAAATAATATTTACCAAAAGGGGAATTTTACTTAAAAAAGGGTTAATTGTCATGGCAGCATCAATAACGTCCTCATATTTAATTTGCTGGGGTTTATCAGGGTCGCAGTGTTCATCAAAGTCTTCCTAAAATATGAAAATTTTACACCTGTTAATAACTAACTTACAACATACTTACATGAATGCAAAAGATCCAACCAGTATGTAAAGCTATATCGATATAAATAAAAATCCTATTAATAATATTATAAACGCGAAAGTTTGTGAGGATGGATGGATGTAATTACTCTTTCACGCAAACACTTCTGAATGGATTTTAATGAAACTTTACGATAATATAGCTTATACATCAGAATAATAAATAGGCTACCTTTTACCGCGGGAAAAGCCCTCATTCGCACGGGAAAAATTGTTAACGCGGGCGAAGCTGCGGGGCGAAAAGCTAGTAGATATAATATATGTGGTGCACATGAGGTACTTTTTTGTCTTTTATTATGTTACTAGCGACCCGCCCCGGCTCCGCACGGGAAAATGGTTATTGTGGGTTATCCTTCAGTATATTATGCATGTATTATACATATAAACCTTCCTCTTGAATCACTCTATCTATTAAAAAAACGCATCAAAATCCGTTGCGTAGTTTTAAAGATTTAAGCGTACAAAGGGAAGGACATAGGGACATAGGGACAGAGAAAGCGACTTTATTTTATACTATGTAGTGATGATGAATAATGAAATGAAATTAATGATGAAGTCGATACGATTACTGTACATACGATTTTGCGAGACATTATTTTTATTGCACTATATTTCAGTCCTTGTTTACAAATCTTTTAGTTTTAGTTGTGTTTGTCTATTTGACCGTTATTTTATTTAAATAGCACAATAAATTTAAAAAATTTAGTAACTAGTTCAAAACTATTGCCAAAGATGTCTTCGCCAAAAAGTAGGATGACAGAATGGTATGACATGAAATCTATCAGAAAACTAGCTATTGTAAAAGGAGTTGGTTATAGACTATAACTGTTGGTATCATACCTATTTAAAAAATGTTTTACAAGCAGCTTATTAAAGCTTTTAACAGGATTAATAATTATTTATTCAATTTGGTGCAGCCGCTGTATACATTACATTTCAGTGATTCATTTTTATTTCTATTCAAAAACCAAAAGCCCTCCAATATAATCTAGGACCCAATATAAAGTAGGTATGTATACTTATTTATCTACTTCATTATTTAGCATCAAAATATTATTTACAAATTATTAGTCGTATTTTCACGATGTAGCCGTGAAAAAACCCAAAGGACAGACAATAATTTTTATGGAGCAAACGGCGGTTTCTTCTTAGGGTAACAAACACAAATTGGTATTGGGCTGAATGGTTCTTCCATGAAATCGCATTGGTCCGGGAACAATCTAGTCATGACGCGTTTCAGCTGGCAAGCGTGTTCCAGGTCACGGGTCTCTATCACCAAATGTAGCTGAAAATCATAGATCACCTGAAATCCTGACCAATAGGATGAATAAGATACAGGAACTAGCTATAACCATACATAATGCACTGAGGAGGTCGAAAATCTGTACATAGAAAAAAAAAAGCTAAAAACCAAGTCAGGGGGATGTAAGAAAAAAGCGATATTAGAACATGTCAAGATTTTTTCAAATTTTTTGTTTCTCTGTTTGTCTGTTTGTTCGGGATAATCTCCGAAACTGTTGCACCCATTTACATGAAATTTTGCATGGTGGTCATTGGTGTTACTTTATATCCCTGGTCAACACATCTTAGATAGTTTATACGGCGGGAATATATCTCATTCCTACGGGAGACTGCACGTACTTACTACCACAGGAGTATAAAAGTAGCTAAGTATTATATAAGTAGGGTAGACCGGGGACAAAAGTAACAAGGGGCAATAGTAACATCGGCGCTATTTCCACACATATACAACGCTTAAATGTGTGCGTCCGTCAGATCACGCATCTAACGTGTCTCGACCTGCTCACCAATCGGCGGCGCGCTCGCTGTGAAACAGACGTGCTCAGAGGGAATTTTTGTTTTTCCACCACCACAAGTAAGTTTTTTACTCTGAATTACGCGCTTTTTTTGTAGTTAGTGAAGGATTTATAGCCAAATCATTGTAATCACTCTGTTGCTAAGATGATTGGCTGCCATAATTGTGATAATTCCACTGCTAAATTTCGATAGGTTTCTTGCAAATTTCATATTTTGTAAAATATACTACTTGAGGGCAATTGTAACGGCAGGGAAGGGGTCAATTGTAACGGTACAATCAACCCCGTGCTACAATTGACCCAACATGGAATAATTTCATATTTTTTCAAATTTTCCAATAAAACAAAAACAATCGAATTTTACGTCGTATGTGATAGGTAATACTCTAAATTTTGTGTTTTGTTTTCCAGATGCCTCGAAAACGAATAAAAACTGATCGTGGCTCAAAAGACATTTTACTTTATGAAGAAAAATCAAATTTTCGACTGTCCTTCGCCTGCTGGTGCATATTTTTTGAGAGTGATCCGTTTGCTTAGTGAGCAAATCATGTTCGTTATAAGTCCATTTTATTAAGTATTTTTTAAATTCAGGGACGGTTGTAACAGGGGCAATTGTAACTTAATACAAAAAATAAAATAGTGTTTTTATACGTTTTAATGTCGTTTTTCAACTAATATTAATCCTCAGAAGTTGTATTTGGCCCAAAGCGTTCCTGTGTTTACTTAAAGTTAATTTTTAATTTGTTTAAAGCTACTAACAATCTATTTTAATTTTGTTAAACTTTCATGTTGATTATTTAATAAGTTTATGAAAACAAGTTTCCTTATAATTGAGACTGATAAACAAGTGATTAAACTACGCAAAAAAGTGAATAAAAGTGGTGATATTAATCTACTCTGTCTTTTATTGTCTTTTAAAATGTTGTTACAATTGACCCACACTAGGGGTCAATAGTAGCAGTGAGACCCCTCGAATTCAAACTGGATTTTCGGTACGATAAATGCAATTTAAGTGTAATTCAAAAATAAAAGCATAACGACAATGAAATTAACCTACTACCAAATGATCCAAACTTTGGATAAAGCGAGTAGATTTCGTGTTATAGGTAATTTAACAAAAAGTGTTACCATTGTCCCCGGTCTACCCTACTACGCACGCATACTCGTAGCGTAGTCTCGTATTACGATTTTTCGATTTAGCGATACAAGAGCAGGTCAATTAAAGAGTCTACTGGGTGGGTAAAGACCGCTTCTCAGTCTTCCACTTTACCCTGTTAATTACACAGGCCTTGAATTCAATAAATTCAGTAATACCTATGGTAGGTATGCCTGCTTATTAGCCGAGTTACCACCAGCCAGCTCTCTGTTACTGATTACCACAGATTATTAACCTGCGTATCCAAATGTCCTGTCGAAGTAGAAGTTTAAAAAAAAACGGAAAGACGGTACAAGTAGATCTTACTCTTATTCTGAAAAGGTCATTGTCCGTTATCCAGGCATGCTCGGTGTAGCTCTGTATTACGTTGCACCCAGTATTCGCGATCATACTCATTACATGCGTATGATGTTTTGTATCGTCTCCGTATATATGCATCTGTAAAAAGTACGTATGTATGTAACTATGTAAATATGGATCGAAAATTTAGACTGTCATTTTTTTAACTACATTACTCTAGATTTCAAGGAAATCATAATTACAGTCTTGTGTGCAATAGAATTTTGTAAAATTTAATAGAACAAGAATTTCGGTTTTTTGTGACTACATATACATACACACCTATAAGTAGAGTTAATCTAATACAGAAAAATATCGTACAAAGAAGCAGATTAAAAAATAAATTACCGTTAGTTTGATCAATCGTCCGTCGATTGCTCTAGCGCGGTCCATACATTTAGGTATCACCATAACGTCGTGCATATTACTGCCAGTCAATATGCAGACAACACTGAGGAGGAAAATATAGAATTTTGTCAATTAACAAAAAGTCATATAAAGTACAGTAACTATTGTGTTTTTATAACTATTAAGATTTAAAACGGGATATTTACCGTTGTATTTATTTTGTGTGTGTGCCCGATATTTCGATGTAGTAATTATTATCATAATAACTGTAAAAATGTGTTTAAAAGATGCAACGCCTGTGGAGTTTCTTCGGCGAGCTCTTCTCCACAGAAGACAGCCAAATTTTTGAACTCGCCAGAAAAGATAATTTAAATTTAAATGACATAACTAAGAGATGTAATAATGTCCAAAAGTTAAACAATAAATTCTTTGAACTCTTTGAACTCTTTGAGTTGCTTGATGATCACGGGACGACTGAAGAGAACTTGCGGCGGTTGCTTGGTGGTGAAATATCGGGCATTCACACAAATTAAATACCATGGTAAATATCCCGTTTTAAATCTTAATAGTTATGAAAACTGTGA
>CAOKYR010000068.1:0-14574 GCA_948473455.1 Teleiodes luculella | reverse complement strand
GCCTATTTTGATTGTATGCGCGACGCACGACGACGACGCTCAAAACACGCTAGTGTGGGAGGTGTCTTAAGGCCACGCAAACCTTGTATAAATACGTGATGGGCTATTTTGCCTACAAACTCTGACTTTTTTTGGGGTAGTCTTCCACTCCCCCGCAAGTCCGGTGAAGCTTGATTGGTCGTACCTTTTCGACACAAGCATAGGTCAATTAAAAAAAAATTAAAAAAAAGCGTACAAACTCGATTTTCAACAGCCTTTGAAGTCTAGGTACTAAACTATCACTGATTAATTTAGCGACGTTGAGATCGAATTTAGTTGTAGACATTTGCCGACTTTCGTCCCTTGGCGATTATTTTGAATGTTTGTTAAATCACGCAAGCATCAGTCACCACATAACATGATCAGACAGCCTTGAGGTATTACGTACAAGTACGCTGGTATAGTTTAATAATAGTTTAATGTCAGTCAGTGCCTAGAGGAATGCGAACTTTGGAGGTCCACGTGTGACAAATGTTTTTTTCCGAGCGGTACTCTTTCTTACCATGTCGGAGGAACTCTCTCTTTTCCTCTGGTCATACTAATTTGTCATACCAGTATGACTACGACTAATTTGGCGGGTATCTCGCAGCTTTTTGACATTTAAATGTGAGAAAATCTCTTGTCGCTACGAGAAATCACCGCCACCATTTCTCTATTTATTTACCTAACCATAGATAAAGTTGAATGTAGAAAGATATTAAAACTCATTCAACTCCGAGGTAAGAACACGCACATAGACACTTCTTACTAAATATGTATTTCACTATCATTAAAATACTTATCATAATTAACTTATCCTAAAAAACAGATTACAAGCTGATTATTACACTGATAATACATAGATTAAAAATTTATAAGAATAAGTAGCTGGGTTTTTTTAAATATCTATAAATAATAGGTACCTACGCACCACACTGAATGAAAATACGTATAAATAATAGATAACATAAACATACTACCTTCATTGACATATGTGTTGAAGTAATTTGAGTACATACAATAAATTAGCCTAAGTGCCTTATATAATTAGAATGCAAGGCGCACATATCCAAGGAAACCAAGCGTAAACAACCATGAGATACAATAACATTTGAAAGACACATTGGTTTTAACCATTTCCTCAAGCAAACATATCAAACAGCTGTATAAATAAAAAACAAGAAATAATGGTTAAAATAAAAGTTTTAGGAGACCCTTCTGTCGTGAGCAAGCAGAATGAAACTAAACAAAAAGATAAAACTTCAGATTCTAAAACCACTAGAATTTTCATCGCCTTACTACAATTCCTTCTATCAATTAACTTTAACTACTACGATTACGGGAAACGAATAAACATGTTTATTAATATTTATGTCATTTTGACATCTTGTCTCGTATTTTCAGTAATTTCGTTTTACTTTTTCGATTGTACTTTCAGAGACATGTTTCCCTATTTACAATCAGCATTAAACTATGTGTTCAATGTTTTCATTATGGTCTTCTGTCATCGCGAGTCATCTCTATATGCATTCAGAGCTACTCTGTCCAATATCGACAAAAAACTAAGCATCAAGGAGTCATACAACATGGGAGTCAAAGTTTTCATTTGTACATTTATTTACTTTCTGTTTCGAATCCTTGCTACTCTAATATATTGCATCGAATCTCACCCGTATTGTTTATCACCTCCTGCCCTACGTGGAATATATCTAATTCCTCGTATTTCTCTGGATGCTGTATTTTTGGTTCCATTTCTTTGTGTACTATTCTATACTTTATCGTTTAAAAATACTGCAAAGCGTGTTGGAAAGTGGTGATTTAAGAACGGCTACTTGCTGTCACATTTACAAATCTGTAGTAGATTCCTGCGAAAAAGTCAAGATAGTTTGGGATCGTTTGGTAAGTTGGATGTTGAGCTTTTCAACGCAAATAACTAAGATATTGGGCCATTTTTCACCCAAAAAATTTTGGTAATCCTGAAACAAATGCTTGGCGACAAGTGGGAAAAGGCTCATGCATTTTGCATGTATAACTACCTATTTTCCAAGTCTTTTATCTAAGCAAATTAAGTGTTTTTCGAATTATTAGCGTCATTTTCTCTTTCAGTTCTGTCTAAAACTTTTCCTGACCTTACCTACCATGATAATTCTCTTTTACCACACTCTGGAGCAGTTTACCATGGTATCCGACGCCAGGGAGGTTATACCAGTGAGCGTAGTGACGTGGCTCTCAGTGGTTCAAGGCTTGGTCACGATGTTTGCACCGGCGTATGCGGCAGACAAAGTCGCGAACCAAGCTAATCACATCAAACTGGTTCTACACAATAAATTGCTCATTGAGAAAGGCAAGTTCGTTCTTTATATTTATTATTTATCGTCTAACAGAAATCGCTTTGTAAGATAATCCCTAGCATAGTACCACAGTGGTACAAGCTTAGTACCACTGTGCTAGTACCTACACATAAATATTCGTAGATGGCCGTAGATTGATTGTGCAGGACGTAGCTAGCTGGCTCGTTTCAGTATCTGGTTAAAAAGCTATGATGAAGCTTTTGAGTTTAAATACCAGATTGTACGTAATTTTACAAATACTATAAATAAAATTTGTATTATTCAACGAATTTCAGATCACGACCGAATGATAACCATATACAAGTTCATTGAGTACATAGAGGCGCGGCCCATGAGGTACAAGGTGTGCAAAGTGATTCCTCTAGACTGCACGCTGCCGGTGGCCGTGCTCAACATTTGCGTCACTTACATCATCGTCACCGCGCAAGTGACGCACTTGTACTAAATCATAACCATATACAAGTTCATTGAGTACATAGAGGCGCGGGACGTGAAGTACTCGTACAAGATGTGTAAAGTGATTCCTCTAGACTGCACGCGACGGATTTTGATGCGGTTTTTTTTAATAGATAGAGGGATTCAAGAGGAAGGTTTATATCTATAATACATGTATAATATACTCAAGAATAACCCACAATAACCATTTTCCCGTGCGGAGCCGGGGCGGGTCGCTAGTTTCTATATATAATTTCTTTATACATTTTTAGTTAGGTACATATTTATGGTGAAAGTTTTATTAAAAAATATAATGTATGTACCTTGACGTAAGTATTTTAAAAGTTGCCCGTTAGTCAATATATGTGTTTCGAATAAGACGAACTTTTTATAATTTAAATACATTAATAAAATCACTTATTGCAAAATCGAGAGTATCATGCTTGTTTTATAATCTATCTTTTTTATGATGTAGGTATTATTATTTCAAACACAATTTATAATTGTTATTAAATAAATGAATTTAATTGAATTGGATATTAGCTAAACAAAAAATATCCACATCATCGTCTTCAGTTGTTTTATTTGCACGTTTTTGAATTACACCTAATACATGGTTGGTTTAGCGTTTGTCAAAATCATCAGTTATGGTTTGAATTTATAAATGCAAGCGTCAGTCACCTCCTACCTCGTTACATGATCAGTCACCGAGATTGACGCTAAGCGGGTATCTTACCTGGGCTGATTGATAAGTGGCCGAAACGACGAACTTAAAAAAATGATACGCAAAAAAGAAATATTACATTATATTCTGGCATCTTCTTGAAAATAGAACGCCAAATTTGAATTTAATCGAACTGTTGGAATTTGTTTGAGAGGACGTAGAACTTTCTCTGTCGTAAATTTTCTTAACAATGGAAAGAAACTAAATTCGTGCGGTGATAAAGTTTTAGGTTTTAAAAGAGAAAACAGCAACCCAGATTAAAACCAATCTAGACAGTGTTTTAGGTAATTCTGCTCCTGCATTGAGTACAATTCACACCTGGGTAACTGATTTCAAACGTGGTAGACAGAGCTTCGAAGACCCCCACAGGTCTGGCCGTCCAAACGAAGTCACGAATCCGATCATGATCAAAAAAATTCACAAAATTGTATTGAATGATCGGCGCTTAAAGTCGTAAGAGGTAGCAGAGATGGTGAGCATTTCATCTGAATGCGTTTTTATTATTTTGCACCAACATTTGAAAATGAAAAAGCTTTGCGCGCGATGGGTGCCGCGTTTGCTCACTGTAGCCAAAAGCAACTTCGAGTGGACGATTCATCGAAGTGTTTGGCGCTGTTTAACCGAGATCCTAATGAGTTTTTGCGGCGTTATGTAACAGTTGATGAAACCTGGATACATCATTATACTCCCGAGACAAAATAACAATCTAAGCAGTGGACTGAGAGCGGAAAACCTGCGCCGAAGATAGCAGACGGTTTTGTCGGCCGGCAAAGTGATGGTGACTGTTTTTCGGATGCTCGAGGGATTATTTTAGTGGATTATCTGCAGAAAGAAAAAGCAATAAATGGATAGTACTATGCAAGCTTGCTGCAAAAATTAAGTGAAAAAATCCAGAAGAAACGACCACATTTGGCCAAGAAAAAAATTTTGTTTCACCATGACAACGCACCTGCACACACGTCAATGGTTGCAGTCGCCAAACTCCATGAATTGCGGTTCGAATTGCTACCGTATCCACCCTATTCCCCGAATCTGGCCCTGTGCAACTTCCACTTATTCCCAAACCTGAAGAAATGGTTAGGTGGCCAGAGATTTTCATCAAATGAAGAAGTAATTGTCGCCGTGGACGAGTATTTTGAGGGGTTGGAGAAAACATTTTATCAAACAAGTGTAACGGCATTGGAGAAGCGCTGGACTAAATGCATCGAGGTAGAAGGAAACTACGTTGAGAAATAAATTTATTTTAAATAGATTTTTGAAGTTTTTCTTTGTCGTTTCGGAAACTTATCAATCAGCCCGGACCATGTCGATAAAACTTGTGATATTATACGTTCCTTTCCTATACGATAGGAAAGTCCGGGGATATTTGAAGATTACGATATATTTACATACTTCCATGTCATTAAAATACTTTTCAGATTTACAAGATTATATTAAACTGATAATACTTCTTAGATTAAAATTATCCAGCTGTTGGGTTTTTTAACGTAGGTCTGTGTGCGCGAGCACTGATAATTTAACGATCACACAAATAAGTATCTTTGAAATACCACCTGTATAATACGTGTTAAATTTAATCTAATTCTTGGTAAATTAATTAATTCGTGGTAAATTAATTAATTTACCATAAACACCAATTACTACAATTCAATTTTCATCATGCCTCCATTTCCAAGGAAACCATTCGTAATTACAATAGCACAATCGATCACTAGATATATACACACATGTTATTTTATTAAAAATCAGATAAAATAGATTAATAAACTATGCTCAAAATTAAAATTCCAAAAAATTATACGTTCAGGGTTCCAATCCAAATAATCAAAAATATACTTTAGATTCTAAAAAGATCACATGCTTCATCGTATCCTTCAATCAAGTCACACGACCCATGAGTTACAAGGTGTGCAAAGTGATTCCTATAGACCAGTGTTTTTCAACCTTTTTCATGATGCGACCCCCCTGGTATGAAAAAATATTTCGCGACCCCCCGACCCTTCGCTCTTTTATCATGTATGTATGTATGTATATTGATACTTACTCAGTTCACGTCGACGACGGTTCAATTGTTTGACGACCGTAAGATAAGACATAATTAGGTACATATTTGAAGTAATCATACTAATAGTATAAAGAGGAAAGATTTGTATTTGTGTGTGCGTGTGTGTGTGTATGTTTGTAATGAATAAACTCAAAACCGATTTCAAAAATTCTTTCACCATCAGAAAACTACATTCACCCTGAGTAATATAGGCTACTTTTACCGCGGGAAAATGGCTCATTCTCACGGGAAAAACTGTTAAAGCGGGCGGAGTCGCGGCGGAAAGCTAAATTGTAATAATTTAAAATTGATAAATTCCTGAAAAGATCAACAGGACCGCCAACTTCTGGTGAGAGTAGTGGATGTAAAACGAAGAAAATACGTCAATATGACAACAATTATTTAAAATTTGGGTATACTGTGATTAATAATGAGCCACAATGCGTTTGTATTAACTTCTAAAATTACTTCCAAATGTTTATGAGTATATCCTTTTGTTAAAATTCTTCTTCTTAATAATTCAACCTTTTATCTTTATTGTTTTTTTACTGAAGTAGTTCTCTTGATCTCTGGCGACCCCCCTACAGAAGCTTCGCGACCCCCCAGGTTGAAAAACACTGCTATAGACTATAGACTGCACGCTGCCGGTGGCCGTGCTCAACATCTGCGTCACTTATGCAGGAAATATCCTTTGCAAGTCCGGTGAAGCTCGATTCGTCGTACTTTTTCGACACAAGCATAGGTAAATTTTAAAAAAAGGCAGGAAATAACATATAATGCACAATAATACGAAATTATAATATTGATTTCTTAGTTTCTTCACAGAAAATAATAGTTGGTTGCTTAGAGGTTGCGCGATAAACTTCAAAACGGTATGTTAATTTTTCGTTGACTTCAAGGAGAAAAATGTTTCTAGTAGCTTGGTATCAGTGTTAGTCATAGACGTGTGTGAACTGGACGATGACGATGAAGTAGGTGGTGAAGAGGCTGCACAGGGCCGCCGGCAGGCGCAGGTCCACGGGGACCACCCCCCACGCCGCGTGGACTAGGGGCCGCGCCTCCAGGTACCGCAGCAGGCGGGCTGTAGCTGGCTCGTCCTCTAAACATATGTAACATCAGTATTATTATTTACTCAACTGCTGGCTTTCCGCCTCGTCTGTGTTCTTATATTTTCCCCGTGAAGACAACACTTTCCCTCTGCTTATGACGACGTTAACCGTGCGTGATGCCATCTATCACCTTTTAAATTTTTGTCGCAATCCTTTCTGTCGTTTAGGTGTTAGAGCATAACAAACAGAGAGACTTTTACTATGCGTTACAATTTACAATGCTATTTAATAAGCTGTGCATTATGTGTTATGTGTGTATATGTAATACGCACTTATGCGAAAAAGAAAGTACCTACATAATACGACTTTAGAAACAAAACTGACATTTAAAAATATAATTTTAAAACATTTAGCAAACCTTTGGCGCGAAGCAATCGCTCGTGTAACAAAAACTTTATATTGTTGACTTCTGCGGTGATCTTGTCGGCCATGTACGCTGGGAGAACTATCTGTATGACCACGTGCAGAGCTGAGAAGTAGTCCGACAGGTATACCTCCCAACTTACCTACAACAGAATTTACGTTAAACGGCTAAAATTAATTAGCCAAAACACAGCTGATTACAATAATTATACAGTCATAGTGACCGAACTCCGACAAGACTCTACTATGACAAGACACTACTCAGACAAGTTCGGTAGGTTAGGTTAGGTTAGGTTTTATGTTTTGTCGGAGTAGTGTCTTGTCGGGGTAGAGTCTTGTCGGAGTTCGGTTTTGGATTCATTATTGGTTTTGGTTGCACAGTTGAATGTTACTTTTAGCCGCCTTATATTATATATGTGACTCGCACCTCAAAAAACCTACACTATAGAAAGATTTAGGGTGGCTCAGAGCTAGGGTTGCCAACCGTACTATAATATATAGTATTGTACTATATTTCGGGTCTGCGTACTATATACTGTTGAAGTAATATATAGTACGCAAAAATACTATATTTTCATACCGAAATCTAACAAACAAATTCTATTTTCTTTTTATTTATGAACGCGCTTTTACGTTAACTTTTGAGTGAGGCTAGCATGTATCTGAAATCCGAACGTACCTATCTATAATTCTTTCTCTTTGGTTCTGAACTTGTCAATGTCAAATTGACAACATCAAAATACTTTGGTCAAAATACTATGTTGGATAGTGGGAATATTCAAAAGCGAAGCGCGGCTTTCTAACTTCTCTGGTTTAATCTTCTTTCTTTTACTTTTAAAGTGGGACTTTGGTAATTATTTTTAAATAGATTTTATTATCTTTTTGAGTAGTTGAGGTACAGTGAGCTGACGAGTAAGGTAAACCCCCCCCGACACGCCACGCTACTTTCGCCGAGCTGTGACTTAGAGAGACCGTTGAAATTAGGCAACACGTTCTTAATTACACTGATAAAGTATTATTAGTCATTAATTCGTTATTTTCTGCCCCCTTGGAGCGGTAGATGGCCTCGGGGGGGTCACCTAATTCGTCAGCTCACTGTACTAAATAAAATAAATCTTCATGGTAGAAAGTGCTACTGATGACGAAAGTGTGTCAAGTTCAAATGCGCCGCTAACGCCTATTAAAAAGCGAAAAATATTCCAAAAATATTAACCTGGGTGGGAAAGCTTGCATGACTGAATTACTAAAGAAAGATCCCTATAGTGCAAGAAATATAGCTTTTATAAAAATGAATAAGTGGCAAATATACCATTGTCTATTTATTTATTATTCATTAAATACTATATTTTTTAGAAGTGTACTATATTTTTCAAATCAATTTAAAAAAAATACTATATTTCGCCGAAGATATGTTGGCAACCCTACTCAGAGCACTAATAGATAGATTAAGGGTGGCACAGAGTTCTATAGAACTGATACGATATTAGATATTTAGGGCGGTTATTTATACGACACATATTCATTGTACGTAGTAAATGGACATAATGTTAATAATGTAAACTCACGTGAAGTTTGACGTAGACCAAAGTGCCCCACAACAATCCTACCAGTTTAGGCACATCCAACAACAATTCGATCAAAAGCTAAAAAAGGGGAATATATATTTAAACTTAACTTGATTATTGCTCTAGAAACTAAACTTAGTTGGAATATTTGTATATTTGTAGAGCCCAACCAGTAAAATAAAAAACTTCGCCATGATGCGGAGATTTAATGTACCTAACTAATTATTCTTTCATCCGCCTGATCAAACTAAGTGCTAGTAATTTTAGAGTTGCATCAATTGTTTATAAACAGAAACAA
The DNA here is from genome assembly GCA_948473455.1 of Teleiodes luculella. NCBI lineage: Eukaryota > Metazoa > Arthropoda > Insecta > Lepidoptera > Gelechiidae > Teleiodes > Teleiodes luculella. The sequence goes on along the minus strand of CAOKYR010000068.1, from coordinate 5,667 downwards.
AAAAGGATTTGCAGCGGCCATGGAGCAGGTTTTTATTTTTTCTAGTCTCAGGCGTTTTTTAGGATAAAGGTCTCACCCTTAGAGTATAAATAGAAAAATCTGGGTCTCACCATTCTGTCACAATGTGGTTTTATATTTTCAAAGCATTGCGCAGCGCTCACATACCGATCCTGTAGCGTCTTCACATCCTCCGGCGAACATTTATACGACTCCTTCATCAGCTTCACAAAACGATACAGATTAAAGTACACTAGAAATATTTCAAAAGCGACTACATCTAAACATAGTATAGGCGAAAAGTAGTAAAAGTAAAGGAACACTGGAGGAGCAGAGTCACAATCAGTCGCTATAATATCAGCGCAACTTGAAAAAGTCAACAAAACTTCGGCCAAGAACATTCCCAGAATATAAACGGCTGATGCCAGACCGAAGATCTCGCTGTGGTAAAAAGACATACGCCCGTCAATCATGTTCAAATCTAGCATAAAATCGAACAGAGAATAACGTTTGAACATCAGTACAACTGAATACAACCCACATTGTATAGCAAGCGTCCAGAAAAATAACAAACACAGATACTCATAAAGCACTTCAGTTCCAGACGTAACATCTCCATTATTATAATGGAATCTTTCAATAAAGGTATAAAATAATGATGAAATGTATAGTAACTTCATGGAATACGATAACAATTTAGCCATGAACCTGTATTTTTTATTAATTATCTCTAAAAACCCTAAGTCCATCCCGAAACCCAAGGCTAACACAAGAAAAATTGTTATTAAAGATTTAGACATTTTAATTTTCGCTGCATCTCGTTTTCTTTGCAACAATTCAATCATTTTGAAATCTTATGACGTTTGATACAGAATTCGAACAAATGTATTGGACCTAGGCACACCTAGGCTAACAAATCGAATATGAAAATAGAATTCTAATAATTTGCACAGAAAACATGATGAATGGTTTTAAAGCCATCACAATTTATTTTGTTCACGTCCATTACAAAGAACTTATAATTAAAATAGCTTTATGACGATTAATACACAAAATATTCATGGGGCCGATTCCAACCAAAGCAAATTTATACCTATGCATCAATGTAAATTGTTTTCCCCATTTAAAACTTGATTACTGTTTCTGTAAAAACAATAACTAGATTCAGATTAGAATTTATTCTATTTCTTTTATATATTTATTCTATTTTAACATAGGTAGTAAGTGTGCAGAAAAGAATGTAGAAAAACGTTCTATTCTATTTATCTGTCAGAAATATTAATGAACAATCAATATACACGTTTGCACATGTAAAATAACATTCCGATTCCGTTTATCGCTGCGACAAGCGACGCCTTAGGCAATGACTAGAACAAGATTGATAGCCTGGAGAAATAACCGCAGTTTCGCCAACCACATGAAATTTATGGTGTTCAGTCATAAAGATGCGAGAACTGGATGATGACGATGAAGTATGTGGTGCAGAGGCTGAAGAGCGCCGCGGGCAGACGCAGGTCTACCGGGATGACGCGCCAGAGAGTGTGGTCGAGCGGCCGGGCCTCCAGATAGCGCAGCAGACGGGTGATCTCTTGACTCTCTTCTGAAGAAAAAAACTATGTTACTTATCATCTTCAGCTCATGTCAGTGCGCTGCTAAGCATAGCTTCTCGTACTGCCTCATTTTGAATTAGGTATCCAAGCCGTTAAAAAAATATGTAATACTCTGCAACTGCGCCACCTAACTTCGCAATGAATTGATTACTAAGTGTACGTCAGACGTACAAAATTTACGTATGTCAAAAAAACTGAGCGTCGTTAAAAACAGTGAAAAAAAAACATTTATTGTAGCGCAGCTGAGTCATCATTCATCATCATCATTTCAGCCAGTAGACGTCCAGTGCTGGACAAAGGCCTCCCTCAAAGATCACCACAACGATCGGTCCCGCGCTGCCCGCATCCAGCGGCTTCCCGCGACCCTTACCAGAACGTCGGTCCACCTTGTAGGGGGTTTACCCACGCTACGTCTTCCGGAGCAGCTAGATAGTGGGTAGCAATCCCTACTACAGCTGACTTACTACGCGTTTGTCGCGAGGGCCTTGGATGTGTGTCCAAAAACCACTTCGGAGGCGAGCGGAGCGCTGAGAGCCGCGAGACGAGACGCAAAGCGGCACGCGAGCGTCAATTGTAACATGTCTCCTGTCTCGCCTCGCACTTCGTACGCGAGTGTAAATAAGCCTATAATGCTAGACTTACACTCTCGCCGCGTGGTTCTTCTAGCTAGAGTCTCGCTCTGCACCTCGCGTGATCAATGGTAAGCCAGATCCACACCAAGGGATCCTATTTTTAATGCGATTCTCGACCCGGAAGCGTGGAGCATGGGTCAAGATCATACTGGTCTAGATGGCTTGAATTTATTCTACGACCCTGCCGCGCGCTCTCACATACTCCAGCTGATATTCTGACCCGCTTAAAATGTCTCACCGTGAAGCAGCCGGTCATGCAGCATCAGTTTGATGGCTTCCACCTGGTCATTGATCCTGTCTGCCATCCACGCCGGCAGCACTATGTGGATCACGATGTGAAAGGCAAAGAAGTAGTCCGCAGAAAATACTGACCATTTCGCCTGGAAAGTGCACCAATTATAATGTAAAATGAAATGAGCTAACACTGCAATTTTTGTTACAAAAAAGACCTAAAAGTCTACGTCATATTTTTATTAATATTCATACCTACACTACTTATAATATATCTTAATTCAAGTTGTGAACTGTATCAAACTACGCGTTCGTTTCCTCTCACTTTCCTCTCACTTACTCTGTAGCAGCACTTGCTACGGCGTAGCCTGAGCGTAGCAAATAACTACGCTACTGCTACGATCAGTTGCTTAATGTAGAATATAAAATCTCTATTCACTTACTTTTAGTTTAATATAAACTAATGTTCCCCAAAGCAGCCCCAGCAATTTCGGCAAGTCGATCATCAACTCGATTAATAACTGTAAATTAAATAAAAAATATTTTATGTTATTTAAAACAAGTCATACTGGCAACTACATACTTCGTGCGGCTTATTTTTCAAATCATGTATTATGAACATTCATAAATATCAATTATTTAAAATCTAACCATTCTTTTATAATGTGGCTTCATCTTATCAAAAGAGTTAGCAACAGCTACATAGCGATACTTCAGCGTTTTTACGTCGCACCCGGTCTGGAAAGAGTCCTTCATAGATTTAACGGCTGTATACAGATATAAATACATCAGAAACAGGCCCAGAGCCACCGTGTCTATGCAGAGCATGGGTGAGTGGAACACGAAGTACATGACAATGTCCGCTACGGACTCGCACTTAGTCTGTATAATGTGAGAGCAGCTGAAGAATGGTAATGCTATTTTGACAAGATAGATCCCAAAATAATACACCCCCGCCGCTATCCCAAACAATTCACTTCGAGGCACCACGATACTGTCATCAATCATTTGCAAATCTATCAAAAAATCAAACAGCGTATATTTATCAAACAGCACTGCAATGGAATATATTGTGCAATGAATAGTTATTGACCAGCAAAACAGAAAAGTCATGAATTCGTAGAAACTGCTGAGTTCAGCCGTTGTTTTGTAACGTGGTGCATTACCATGCCACCTCGTTGCCTCATTCTCACCTCATTTACCATTCTCGTCTAAATTCGAATATATTTAATTTTGGAATTCAGTCAACAGTCATCCGTCAATCATCCTTTTTCATCAGTCAGTCATCCATTTTTCGTCAGTCGTCCACCTTCTACCTTTAGGCCAAGTACAACACGGCCATACTTCTTAAATGTATTCGCAAATATTTGTTGTTATCTTTATTTAAACTCTCGAAATATATATTAACTTAGTAACAGTGAACGCCGGCTTTTATTCCAATTCCACAGTGTGTGTTGTAGTGCAGAACCTTCCTTTCTTCTTATCTACGTATTAACGTGGTTACTCCGCTGGCTTGCCCCAGAGCAAGGCGAGCCGCGGGTGTAACAGTTTCTTGGTAAGCTATGTCAAATCTCCCGATGAATATATAAAATAACGATATAATATATGACAGTTTCACTATCAGAGACGTAAATTTGATAGCACTTCTGTATTTCTGTGTAATCATGTCTGAAAATCCTAAATCTAAACTAAAACCCGTAAGCCAAAATGTAAGGAAAGTGATTGTAAGAGATTTAGGTATTCTGGATTTTATTTTATCCCTTGTATTTTGAATTATTTTAATCATCCTAAATATTGTAACGTGCCAAATGACCACACTGACAGAAAATTGATAATAAATTGAGTGTTTACATAATCAGACTAATTGTTCTTGTACTCGTACTATTACTTTGTGAAATTAATGCATTTGAACATCGAAGCGAAAGCAAACATTTACAATATGTATGTACCTTAATTACATTTATTCAAGGTTTATTAAATTGAATCTTCAATTAAAATTACACAAATAGTACAAATACCATATAGTAAACATTAGAATTAACAAAAATGTATACCTACTAACTAATTAATACATGACCGCTTTCTTTCAACCAGAAAGCGACTTCCAGATATCAATTGACGAAAGTTCTATACCATGATAAAAATAAAACAAAACCTAACATACAATAACTTATGAATTAATATATATTTTTTGCGTGGTAGTGGTCCCTTTTGTCCACTTTCATAACTATTTTTCATAACAAGCTACGAAAATAAACTTTTTATTCACTGTTTCATAACCAGTTACTAAAATGGAGTAATGCAACCCTGTTTAATGTCAGCTTGTGGTACATTACAAGGATGTTACAAGTACTAGACGTACGTTAGTACTTATAAGATCCTTGGTACATTACCGGTCGATTAAAAAAAAGTGTAGTTGATAAGTGCCTGGCCACAGCTTCTGGCAGTTGACGTCGCCGTGAGATGTGGCCAGGGGGTAATATCTGACACGATTTGATCGGCAGCGATGGCGAGGGTGGTGGCGGGCTGGGAAGCGGCCCCGGGGCAGATCCCCCACCAGGTGAGCCTGCGCATGGTCAACTTCGAAGGCAGTGTCTCATCTTGCGGTGGCTCCATCATCCACCACAACTGGGTCATCACCGCCGCGCATTGCCTCGCCAAGTGAGTCCACTGCGTCAACACTTCCACATCACCACAGAATACCAAATCACATCGTCATCGTCATCATGATGTGAATAACTGTGTCCGAACATTATGTATGAACTACAACGAAAGACAATAATGGAAAATTACTATAGTTTTTCGGTGAAACGATCGCCACCTTGTCGGATTTTGATTTACGTCGAAAATGGTTTTGTATATTTAAACTCACGATTGTTTCAGCCGTTTCTCGTTCATGGTTCGCTTCGGGGCCGCCAACTTGACCCAGCCTAACCTGATCGTGGAAGCGACCAGGAAGTACATATACCCCACTTACGTCGAGCCGAGCGTCTTCGTGCAACCCAACGACATCGCCCTGCTAGGCATCGATCAACACATACCTTACTCCCGTAAGCATTCTTCGCAATAACACTTGCCTTTAGAGGCTAAGACACACACACACACACACACACCACACACCACACACCACACACCACACACCACACACCACACACCACACACCACACACCACACACCACACACCACACACCACACAC